>JARVZY010011601.1:0-201691 GCA_030686995.1 Artemisia argyi | reverse complement strand
AAACGGCAAAGGCCTAGCTCTGAGCTAGGGTTCCCACTAAACACCTGGTCAATGGTGGCAAAACACGGTCTTCGGTCTACCTAGTTGGTAAGTAAAGCAGGGAAGAACGAACCACCAGGATCCAGTGGTGGGAGGAACATAATACGAATGGGCCTACATCCGTAGGGAAGCACACCAAAGCATATACAAAGGATGCTTCATCATGAAAATGGACATCCAGATGTCAAAAAGCTTCACCCTACAACGTAAATCAACCAAGGATGGAGTCGATGAACTTCCAATCCTTAGTTAATACCTAGCCTAAGAGCGACAAGGAGAAGAGCAAGCTCACGGATGGGATAACAGTTGGAAAGAGAACCATGAGAGGAACGGAAAAGCTACCCAAGCGTCCTATATCATGGTGTAAAATCGCCAACTGCTAAAGCAATTGCTTGTAACACCCCCAAAATTTACAACGCAGCGGAATACCAATTTGGGTGTCACTTCATAATTCATAAAAACAAGTTACATAAAACGACCTCAAAAGATACGTTTAATAAAATGTCACATTCGATTTGATAAATCATAGTACAAAGGTCTCAACAATTTATATTTAAAACTTAAGTTACAAGAGTTCAAAAATGACTCATTTGCATATTTAAATAAAATAATTATCGAATGTGAAGTAAACAAGTCCTTCAATGTTTGATATCCACGCGACTCCGATTGCTCCCAATGCTCAGCTTGCCAAATAATACCTGAGAAAATACATGCTAAAAAGTCAACATAAAGTTGAGTGAATTCATAGAGTTTAATAAGTAATAAGTTGAACACAAGCATTATTTATCGGGCGACAGGTATTGCAATTACATGTCGGTTTATTTGATTATAGTATTGAGTTCATGTAACCGAACCTTGACGATTTTTAATAATGCCCCGGAAAGGTAAATTTTGCCATTTACCACAATTCTAACTATTATGTGTCCGTATCCCGAACAAGGCCCGCCAAGCCTAATATGCATATCCATAATACTAGCGTTTACTACTCGAGTAATTAACGGTTCATGAGGGGACTTAATTGGCAAAAAGCATTCAATATCTATAATCATATAATCGGGTCCAGCATACCAAAAACTACTTGTATTCAGTTTGTAAAAACTAGCATGTATCCCCCTCGCGAGGTTTATAAAACATTTAAGTAAGTAAAGGCGAGGCTATAAACTCACCTTGATGATACGGTAGACATGATAAAGTAATGTCGATAGTTATAGTAGGAATGGCTCTAAAAGGCAACCTGAATAATATGGAAGTCTGAGATGTTGATAATTTAAGCTTGAATTATCGTGAATAATGATTTGAAACAATATCGAATGATAAAATGTTTTGAGTGATAAAGGTGGCTTGCGATTAAGGGAATAAAAGCGATAAAGAAAATGCATAAATTGCATACACATATAAAATGTATACAATTAGTCGACATGTATAATCATATTCCTTAGAATCCATGTAACCTTTAAACTCTCTTAATTAGACTCATTAAGTGTTTCGCATAACAACTATACTTTGTTTTAATTCATTCCGCTTAATATGTAACTTTTAGTAAAAATTCCCATTTTGACCCATTACCGCAATTTAGACTTTTAGACATACACAAAGCCAACGACTAATTTATTAGTCGCAAAATATTTAGTCTTACTTATTAAGTTCTACGCTAAAACAATTTTATAATGTTACTAGACTATTAGAAGAGTTTCGCCGAAATTGACTTTTGTAATATATTTTCCAAATCTGACCCGTCCGAAACGACCCGCTAGATGACATTTTCACGTTTCGGACTCAAAAGAGATTTTGTGTAAAACGACATTCCGGAAAACTTTTTAGTTATAGCCGAGACCTGAATCTCAACGTAAAATGACCAAAATGCCCCTGCAAGTTTCAGCTGGTAGTTTGACTTTTTAAATAAACTGCAGTAGTTTGACTTTCCGTTTTGACCCGTTATATTACACTTTCGTGACTCGGACTCTAAAGAGATTTAATGCAAAACGACATTCCGAGCAACTTTCGTGTTTTAACGGAAAGCCGGTTCGGACCAGAAAAGGCTCAAAACCCCATTTAAAAACTGCATCAACTCACTTTTTATAAAACAAGTGCTGTCATTTTAAAAGAAAAAATGTAGAACTGATTTTTAATTAAAATTACCCTCATTTTCGCACTTTCACACCCCAATTCCTCGCGGTAGCCTAAAAACATTGTTTCGGACAACTTTCGTGTTTTGGCCGAAGGCTGAAACGGGCCAGAAAATGACGAAAATGCCCTTATTCAGATCTGACAGCAACAAAATTTTATACTAGTGCTGTTTGGAATTTTATAATTTTTCTAAATTTCAAATGACCGCCAAACGTTCGTTATTAAGAGTTAGAAGCCGAATTTTATATCAAAACGTTCATATTAACATCCTCTATCATATTTAAAAGACAAAAATCAGTTTCAAAAATTTCAACCTAGGCGAAACAAGCCTCAACTTTCTGGTCTAAAATGGGTAGCTTTAAACCCCTTCAAACTTCAATTTTCGCAATATATAACATCACCATAACCTCTAACTAGCCTAACCCCATTCACTAATCATCCCAACTATTAATCCAACCTTAATAATAATATTTCACACATCACCACATGGATTCTAAGTACTAGATTATAAACATGCATGCATATATATAACCAAAAATCAAATTAAGACCAAAAAAAATACTTACAAAAGATGTATAGAAACAAGAAGATGATCAAAACCACAAACCCTTGTGGTTTTGATGATTCGGTCGAGCACAAGGAGGAACAAAGGAAACCAAAAACTTGATTTCTTCAAAAACCCAACAAGATTAAACAAAAAAATGGTGATGTTTAAGAGGTTGTGATGATTCGTTCGTGGTGTTAGAGGAGGTTTTAGAGCGCGTGATTGGTACCAATAGATAGATCTCGAAAAGATGGTGAAGATGGTGGTGTTATTTTTATGGTGAGGGTGGCGGTGGCGGAGCTATGGTGGTAATAAGTGGCGGTGGTGGTGAGTTAAAATAAAGAGAGAGAGAGTATTGTGTTGGTGAGGGTGAAGATGGGTTGTGTTTGTGGGATCCGGTTTTCACAAGGACGATTTTTAATTTACTCTAAAAAAAAAAAAACTTTTAAAAGATAATAATAATGATAATAGTGGGTGTAGGGGATTAAGTAGCCGGATGTCAATACACGGACCAACCCGAAACTTAAATAACCAAATGACTTTCTCAAACCAAACCCGTTCCAACAATAAAATATAATTAAAAATTGTTAGGTTAACCTAGTGCCGGAGTGTTAAAATGTTGTTAAAATTGAAACGTAGCTCGTAGATGTGAAAAAAATCAAATAAATAAATAAATAGAATAAATGCGCACAGTTTATTTATAGATGGAAGAATAAAAATGAAATATAAAATATGTTTATAAGGTAATTAAAATGTATAAAATAAGTAGACTAATCATAGTGTATAGTTTGTTTAAATTAAATGTACGTTTAACGACGTACGTGGATAACTTCCGACGAAGTTAATTATTACATAAAATAAAATAGTTAAATAATAAGATATAAAAATTAATGTCATAAATTTTTTTTTTTTTTTTTTTTTTTTTTGAAATGTCACATTGCTGGTCTTAAAACTACCCGGATAAGCCAAATTCACTTGCCAACAGCGTGGCATCAAGGGAAGCTACACAAGATCCGCAAGAAAGACATCACGAAAAGTCTCCGGACTATGCACGCACTTAAGCAAATACAAACGCATAAACGGGCACTAACACCCATAAATACTAAAACATATGAAGCTACGGATACAATTGGAAGCCTACAAAGGAGAAAACAAGGACAAACGACAAGTCAACAAGCAATCACAACGCTTTACTTCCGCAAGCATAGAATGTGGACAAGGATAAAGGAATATCTTAATTGTATAATCAAAAGGATCACTCAGGTGAATCCAGCAACAAACATGTTGTATGCAAAATTCTTTGATTGTAATTACTTTTAAAAAGTTTAATAAAATAAGTGGAGCCTAGCTACGTTCACTTATTTCGCATAACAAAAGGATGAGAAATACCAATTAACTCAAAAGTACGTAAGAGGTAATGCAAACCCAGTACCAGGAGGATAACCCACAAATATCCAACTAAGACTAAAAATAAATTACGTACCAGTAAGTTTTTCATATACTAGCAACGCACAAATCATTAGTGCGATAAAAAGACGCACAACGGTTTGATGTAACCTTAGCGCAAATAACAAATACGTTTGTAAAATCTACACATGTACAACGGAGACATAAGCAAGAATGTTAAACAATAAATGCCAACAAGGAAAAATACCATATCCAATCGCGGTACGCTCCGCAAAAAAGCTACAAACAATTACGGCAAATTGTTGCTAACAAACAGAATAATGATCAAAATAAAAAAAAAGGCCGATTAAGAAAAGACCACAAGCGGTCACGGCACGCGATGTTATCAAAACCTAATCCTCACGGATATGCTCCGGAATAACTTCAAGATTTCCTCCATGAGAGTCAACAGAGGGAACCAAAGTAATAACATTCCTGTGTTTCTCAACATTCGAAACTGTGATGTCGTATGTAGACAAAAACCCAGTAGATAAAGAAATGGTAGAAGCTGCGGATGAAGTATTAACCCCAGTGACAATTGGCCCACCGGGAAAATTGGTCTTTAAACCTAATAAGACTTCAGGAGATAACGGTTTAACAACTGGAGCAAATACATCCGCAAGCACAGGTTGACCAGTAGCAACATTTTCTTTAATCTTCTTACGTCTTTGGCGAGCAATGCTTAAGGACGAAGATAAAGTCGCCTCCCCAACAGGGACGGAGCTTGAGCAGTTTGATAGGGGGGCTGAAATTAAACATCAAACTTAATATCATTAAGAACAATTTTTTCTAAAGCATAACCGTCTTGTGGATTTGTTGGGCCCGGTGCTATAATCACAAAGTAGATCATTTCACGATTTTTTTGCAAATTTTTACGCTTATGGTGTAAGCGCAAAAGTAAGTCTGTTACAAGCCAATGATTATATATTATTTAAAAGAGTTTACAAATATTACAAAATGTAGTATAAGAATTCAAAATGCCTAAACAACAGTACAAAACTCAATGATCCCACTATCATATAGAGTATAGAACCCCAAGTAATCTGTTATTCCAAACTTACAATCGTGTACTATTTGATTATTTGTAATAGTTTCTTAAAAAAGGGGTTGAAAGTGTCAACTTTTATAACTTTTTTTGACTTGTTGTGAAATACATCTAAATGATTAGGAAAAACATGTAAAAACTATCAAAATATGGGGTGAAAAGTGCACACGAACCAAAATTATCATCTTCTTCCTCCTTTTGATATCCTTACCCTGTTTCAACATATATCAACAAACTCTTATAACTCGATTGTAACTAACCAAAATTAACTTATACCTGGTAAAACTAAACTATTTTATGTTTCATAACATAATATAATCAATTTTAAGCCAAAATTGGATCTAATCACTCTTGTTTTTCTAATTTCATTCATAGGTGCTACTATAAACTACTCACTAGAAGATAAAACTGTAGAACCGTAGAGGGGGGGGGGTGAATACGGTTTCTTCAGCTTTTTAGATGTTTAAAAACTTTAAGCCAAAGAGAACACCAAGTGGTTGTTCAATAATCCAATCAACCACAAGCACAACCAAAGTATATAAAGCGAGTAAAGAAAGACACCACGATATATACTGGTTCGGGATGGGGGGTTATACCATCCGTACGTCCAGTTGCGAATCCACGACACGATACTATTCAACTAGTATAATCCTTTTGGTGGACTACAAACCGTTACAATTCACTCCACCGATATTCACCAATATCGATGCTCACAAAGAAGGAGTTACTCCCACGGTTTTCCACCCTCGGAAACCACCCTCAAGAATCTCGTGATTCGACTTAACCTATGGGTCACCAAGACCACTACCAAAACTTCCCATGGAAGTATCAAACCCCAAATAGATCTCCAATGATCTAGGCTTGGTCACAAAGACACAAGACTTCCCTTACAAACAATTGAATGAATATAAGTTTGTTCAACCAAGTCCTAACCTAACCTAGAGACTCGATTGTAGTAGAAAGGGTAAAGATAAGAAGACCCTCGACACAATCACAAGAGTGGATTAGGTTCTTGTGATTCTTCCCTTGCAAAGAAGAAGTGTTCTTTCAATAGATGTTAGTGTGATAGATTAAGAACACAAGAGATAGAATTAGAGGATTAGAGAGAAAGAATGTAGAGAGAAAGAATAATGGCAAGGGATGAGGAATACAAGAGGCAAGGGTGGTATTTATAGTCCAAGATCCAAACTTGGAAAATTTTACCGAGGCCGGCGCATCACCCACGCGTCAACGCGTGGGCAGCGCGCCAGGCGTCTGTAAACTTTTTCTCAAAAGTTTGGGTTTTGATCCTTTAAATACTTATCCTTGCGAAACCCCTAATTGTACTTCACACTAAACCTTAACATTAATCAATCTAAGGTTTACCAACTCAAATAGCCAATTTGAAAAGTCATTTGTGAAGTGTTTATAAGAAAACCAAATATCAAAGGGTAGAAGAGTAGAAAGGGTAATTTGGTAGGGGTATAAATGGTATTCCTCACATGGCATAATAGAGAAGAGAGTATGCCATGGAATAATCCTCAAGGGAAGGGTTAAGATGTAACTATGGTTAGGGTAAAGGTTTAGAGGTTTAACCATGGTTAGGTATAGAAGGGTTAAGTGTATAGAAGTAACCATGGTAGGTTGAGAAGGGTTAAGTGTATAGAGAATGAACCATGGTTAGGTTAAGAGGTTTACACAAGGGAATGTTCCATCCTTGGTGAGGTTAAGAGATAACCATGGTTGGTTGTAGAGAAGTAACCATAGTTGGGTTAAGAAGTATGTTGGTTAGGTTAACCAAGGTTGGGTTAGGGTTGTATGTTGAGAACTAACCATGGTTGGAAGAGGTGGACCATGGTTGGGTTTAAAAGAGAATATTCCAAAGGAATATACCTTTGCTTGGGGGAAAAGGTTGGATGGAGGGTTGAGATTGTTTTGGTTTGAAATAGAAGGTTAAGATGTGTTGTAAGAGATTGGATGGTTGAGATGGTTTTGGTTTGAAATGGATGGATGAGATCATAGTGTCCTTTGGCATGGAGAGGAAGGGTGATCCAAGGTTTGAGATTGATTTAGGTTTGAAATGGAGGGTTGAGATTAAACACATATGGTATAATAGAGAGGAGATTGGAAGAGTGGTTGAGATGTGTTTAATTTGAATTGGATGGTTGAGATTGGAGATGTGTAAGGAATATAAGAGATGTGTAAGGGATGTGTAAGAGATGTGATGTTGTAAGAGAATGAATGGTTGAGATGGATTGAATTTGAATTCAATGGCTTGGATCAAAAGTGTGGGGGACAAAGGTACACTTTTGTGTAAGTGGTGTTAGGGAATGTTGGAAAGGATATTTGAGAAGGATTGTGGGAGATTTGGTGGTATTGGGTTTGATGGTTTTGAGGTAAGTGGTATTTTGTTGAAGAAGATAATTAAGAAAGTAATTAAGAGGAAATAATCTAATTGTCATTAAGAAGAAAAGATTTAGACAATTAAGATTATAAGTTGAGAAAATCATAAGTTACTTATTAATTCAAGTAACACAACGTCGAGAATCCATAATTTCATATCTCGTGACTTTTCACGACTCGACGTTCTCAACTAATACTTTGGTTCAAACAAGTTAAGTGCTTTGCCTTAATGTAAAGCATAACCCAAGTGGGAAAGGATGCGTTTACGCAAAGAAACCTTTGACTTAGTCTGACCAATAAGGGAGTAAACCCGTTACATAATTAGAGAAGACGTAAGCACGGGATATGAGCATATGAATGCTTTCACATGATGTTACGTGAAATAAATAAGCTCCCTAAGTTTATAAAAGCCTTGGCTAGAGGCGATAGCAAGAAAACATGAGTTGGCGTTTTCCCGTAAATGGGTGCTTTAAAAGTTGGATCTCTCTAATCCCAAAACTCGTTTCGAGTGTTCTCAATTAAGCACATAACATATTCATACATGTATTGAAAGATCCACATTTGTCGGGTAAGGGGAAAGCCGACTTTCAAAATTCGCTCGGAACCATACAGACTCCTGACGCGTCACCCACGCGCTGATGCGCGGGCAGCGCGCCAGGAGTAGACATTGGCTCCGGCGATTTTGAGCTAACGTTTGTTATTTTATGTGTTTCGATGGTTTATTTGTCATCATTAAAATATAAAGAGATCTTGATCATGTTGCCTCAACAATCTCCCCCTTTTTGATGATGACAAATAAAAACCGAAAGCAAATAAAATTACAAAACTTAGCGAAGACAAAGCGCGCCTTTGGTGTAGCTTGCGTCCTGACCTTTGCCTTGTAATTTGGTGAAGCCTTTATCATATCTTGAATGGTCTTCACGCCTCTTGCTTTCTTTCTCCCCCTTTTGTCGAATCAAAAAGGTGGGACTTCCATTTAGAAATGGGAAAGTAGCTTGATTAATAGCACTTGAACGTGCTCCCCCTTGAACATTGCTCCCCTAGATCGTTGCTCCCCCTTAATTCAAGGCGGGGATCCATGGGTCAAGAGCCTCACCTTTGTAGTGGCCTAGCTACATAAAAATACCACAACATGCAACAACCAAGAAATCCTCACAATCCAAAATGGGTTAGGTTATCTTTTGGATGCTTGCAACATGGGTTAGTTCATATCACAACAATATATGTATAGGTCCAAGATGACCCCAATATCCAAATGTTGAGCATAAAAAAAAATTGAGTTAAGCATGAATTATTCATATAGGCCAAAATATACTTTATTTCACATAGAAGAAGATAAAGCATACAACAAGTACACTATCTAATACAAGCAAGACAAACATCCTAAAACACATTATGAAGGACATATAATGAGATCATCCTACCATAATTTATTCATATAACAATGTGACACGACCTAGGTTGTTATATTATTAGACCAAAGTTTACTTTATCACTCTTCTTCCTTATCTTGAATCATCACCCTTGAGATGTCTTTAAGAACGGCGGTCATCACCAACATATCATTGTCGATGGATTTATGGAGCTTTCTAATTTCCTCACGAATAGAGAGAACATCCCGCTCAATCACCCCAATGGTTGAGCAACATTCACACTTACGAGTGTGATCATTCTCTAAGGGTTTACCAAGCTTCCCTTCAATCTTTGTTCCAAATATCATCTTCAACAAAGCAAAGTTTGAGGAAATCTTTCACAATTGGGATTTCCGCACTACCAATGCTATCCCAATCAATATTTTGTTCCTCCTCTCTAGTCATCATACGCCTACCATCATTGAAATGGTATGATGACCCAACAAATTCATCTTCCATGTCCATGTTTGAGTGTGTTCTAGTGTAGTTTGGCCTTTTTCAAGATTTAATATCTAGATAACTTAGCAAGATTACTTCATTTATAGATGAATTAAGTGAGTAGTTAGAAGTCAAAGTACATGAAAATGGGTCAAGTAATTAATGATCAAAGTACATTAGATGCTTGATTAGATGTTCAACCCATCTAATACATGTACCTATATTTAATGAGGAATGAGTGTTCTATATAGGCTTGAGTAGAGGTTGGGAGAACTAGAATCTTATGCTAGTTACTTTTAATTCATATGCATGTAACTACAAGCAATTAAATGCTTGGGAGATAGCATTATTTAATTTAATTGTGAGCATGCACCATGTAGTTTATCACATAGGATGAACAAGTAGAATTAGATATAAAATCTTCAACACAAGTGTGAATTGTGTTTTGACATAGTCAAAATTATCTAGATGAATCAAGATAATTTGTGTCAAGTTTTTCTTGTTCAAACACATAATATAGACATGTAGACTCATTTAATATTACCAATCATTGTTTGAATAATGTATTGATGAATATTTTTCATCTTTGGAGCATGTAAGTTCCTTTCATGCCTTCACATAAGACCTAATCATATAAACATGTAGGCTCTAGTAGCATCCTTCTAACACATTTTATGTTCATATAAAGATTGTTCTCTTAAGATGCATGTATAACATCAAAACCTATCCCAAAGCAATTTGGACTTTTTGAAAATGTCATGCCAAAAACTTAGATTTGTTCGTTTTGTAATCTAAGTGTCCTTTTATTCAAGTCACCAATGACTTGTTGTATAGGATGACTCCTCGCTTTTCTCACATCCTTAGGATTGCCGTCATCCGAAACATTAACTTGTAATGTTGGCGACCCCTCATGATTTCGAACTACATGTTCGTTAATCACGTCATCTTCTATCGAAGAAGATAGTTTGGGCTCGGGAATGCTCTCATAAAAGGTCACATTGAGAGATTCCTCAATCCTCATTGTTTCCTTATTAAGCACTATGTATGCTTTACTCGTTTGAGAGTATCCTAAGAAAACACCTTCATACGACTTTGGGTCGAATTTGGTGAGGTACTCTTTGGTGTTAAGTATGAATACTTTGCAACCAAAAACTCTAAAATACTATAGGGATGGCTTTCTATTCCTAAGTATTTCATAAGGTGTCTTATTAATCATCTTTCTTATATAAGCTCTATTAAATATATAGCACGCAGTATCTAGGGCATGACACCAAAACTTTTGTGGGATGGATTGCTCGTCAAGCATTGCACGACTCATCTTTCTTAACTTACGATATGTTCTTTCAACAATCTCAATCGATTGAGAAGTGAACGGGCCCGATAAGTTATAAGATATTCCATGTTGTTCACAAAAGTTTCCAAATTGCATTTTATCAAATTCACTACTATGATTTGTTTTAATTGAAACAATTGAACAATCAAGTAGGTTCTCAAGTTTCTTTCTCAAAATATTGAACTTATTTAAGACACCTTCCTTATTTTCTAAGAACAACACCCATGTATAATTTCAATAATCATCTACAATCATCAAAGTGTAGAAGTTTCCTCCGTAGCTTTGGATTGGAGATGGACCATACAAATCCAAGTGGACCAACTCTAAAACCCTATTAGTTGACACTTCATTTTTATTTCTATTATTAGCTTGTCCTTGATTCCCTAGACATATATCACAAAAATGTCTTTCAAAACTCAACTTTGGTAGATTCCGTACTAACTCGTTGGAAGCTAGGTTTTGGACTAACCTCATATTGGCGTGACCTAACCTCCTATGCCAAAGCGTTGAGTTGTCCACCATGGACGTAAGACAAATGTGTTGCTTAGAATTATCTCCTAACTTGCATGTATACAAGTTGTTTCTCCTAATGCCTTTAGCTAGCACAACACCATTTTTACTAATAGTACAATCAACTTTAGTAAATTTAACCTCATAATCATCATCACTTAATTGACTCACACTAATCAAATTAAAACTTAGACCCCTAACATGCTCAACATTGGATATTTCTATGGAGTCATGGAGGACATTACCTTTACCAACAATTTTGCCGTTAAGTTTGCTTCCAAAAATGACTTGATTGCCGTTATACTCCATGTATGACGTGAACAATCTTCTATTCCCGGTCATGTGTTTAGTGCACCCTCTATCCACTATCCACTCGTCCGGTTGTAGATCACTTTTGAGACAAACCTACAACAAAGACATGACTCATACTTTTGGTACCCATTGTTTCTTGGGTCCATTTTGATTAGCATATGAGTTTCCCAAGTTGAACATTCTTGGGTCTTGAAGTAAGACACGTATCTTCTCAATACCAAAATTAGAAAAAGCGGACCAAGGATCATTTTGAGAACGATTTTAATTTTGATAGCTTGGTCTATAATGGTTGTATCCTTGAGGTCTAAAAAAGGTTTGGGTAGGAGTTGTCTCTCCTTTGATAGTTGTGGTATTGGTATTGAGATGACCTTTGATTATAAGTATAAGGGTTTCTTCTTTGGTTATTTTGAGAAAATGGTCTTTGATTATATGAGGTAGATGGTCTCATATTAGGTGTAGGTAATAATGGTCTATCATTAACTCGAGGTTGTTTATAACCAAGACCATTATGAAAACTCGAGTTAAAACTTTGTTTTGGGTTTTCTCTTCTTGCAATGGCAGCTTGATTACCTCGAGTACTTACAAGAGGAACTTGAGGAGTAATTGGTTTAACGACATTGTTTGATAATTCACCAATTTTCCTCAGAGGGCTGGCACGCTTCTGGCGCGTTGACGCGTCGGGTAGCGCGTCAGCCTCGGAAAACTTTGAAGTTTCATTTTTTTTAGCTTTAACAAATGTAATTGGTTTTGTTAGGCTTATGGGAGTGGTTTTTCCAATATTTGAAAATCCAAGACCTCCTTTATCTTGGGACATTTTTTGATGACTTAAAATGTTATCCAAATCATTTGAGCTCTTCTTATATTTTGAAAAACTTAAGGACTCCTTTTGGAGTATCAACACTTTTTCATTTCATTCAAAGAGTTAACCTCAAGTGTGAGTGCTTCACAATTTTTACAAGGTTCAAATACCTCTTTGCAATGTTTTAGTGTTTTTATTTTATTTTCAAGTTCACAAATCCTTTTATTAGATTTAGCATTTTCTAATTCAATTAGATGTTTTTCCTTAAGGATTCTTTCAAAAGTTTTTCTAAAATCATCATCAAACTTAACTAGTTCCTCATTCTCCTTTTGCAAATTGTTGGCATCTAAATTATTTGAAGAGGAAGAGTTTAGAGGTACCTCAAGTTTTTCTTGAGCTATGAGACAAGTGGCTTCATTGGTTGGTGGTTCTTCATCCTCACTATCACTCCATGCCCCACCCACGAACGCCTTGTTCACCTTGGGATTAGGACATTCATTGATGAAGTGACCCTTTTCTCCGCAATTGTAGCATCCTTGGGTTTGCCTTGAGCTCTCACCAATCTTGTTGTCAACACCTTGGTTTCTACCAAAGTTGTTTCTTCCACCACTACCTCGGTTAACGAACCTATTACCACTCCTAAAGTTACCACCTCTTCTAAAGAATTTCCTAAAGTTTTTGGCCATGAGGTTGTACTCTTCGTCGTCCACCTCATCTTCTTCATCACTATCATCTAGGCCATCACATTCTTGACTTCTAGTGACCTTAGCTTTGAGAGCCAAAGACTTTACTTTCTCCTTCTTGTCTATGGTGCTAGCCTTGTCATTTTCGAGAATCATCTCATAGACTTTGAGATTGCCGATGAGATCATCAAGAGGGAGTTCCGCCAAATTCTTGGCTTCTTCTATGGCCGTCACTTTCGGTCGCCACTTGATAGGAAGGGCTCGGAGGAACTTTCTCACATGATTCTTGTTATAAAAACTAGAATCAAGAGCCGTGAGACTTGTGATTATAGCATTGAATCGTGTGTAACCATTGTCAATCGTTTCATCATCGGAGATTGAGAATTTCTCATATTGTTGTATGAGCAAATCAATCTTGCAATCTTTGACTTGTGAGTTCCCTTGGTGGGTGATGATGAGTGAACGCCATATCTCCTTGGCGGTTTTGCACACATGAACTCTCTCGAACTCCCTTCGAGGTAGAGCATTGTAAATCATCATCTTGGCTTCATCATTCTTGCCAAATTTTCTCCTTTCGTCATCTTTTAGATCCACAAACGGCTTTTCCACCATCAACTTTGTTTCCGGATCTTCCATCATGAACACAAAATCTTTATTTTGAATAATCTCCCATAGATCAAGATCTTTTGACCTAACATAGGTCTCAACCGGGTTTTCCAAAAACAAAACCCATCGGTTTCTAGCAAAGGTGGTCTTTACATAGAACACCCCTCAACATAGTTCTCTTGAGCCATGGATCTATACTCTACTTTACCAAAAATCTTGGTTAGGATTTTAGATTTTTGGAAAAGAAGTTTTTGACTTAAAACGACTTCTAGGGAAGACTTTAGAGCTCAAAAACTTGAGTATTCCGCTCTGATACCAATTGTAGAACCGTAGAGGGGAGGGGGGTTGAATACGGTTTCTTCGGCTTTTTAGATGTTTAAAAACTTTAAGCCAAAGAGAACACCAAGTGGTTGTTCAATAATCCAATCAACCACAAGCACAACCAAAGTATATAAAGTGAGTAAAGAAAGACACCACGATATATACTGGTTCGGGATGGGGGGTTATACCATCCGTACGTCCAGTTGCGAATCCAAGACCCAACACTATTCAACTAGTATAATCCTTTTGGTAGACTACAAACCGTTACAATTCACTCCACCGATATTCAGCAATATCGATGCTCACAAAGAAGGAGTTACTCCCACGGTATTTCGCCCTCGGAAACCACCTTCAAGAATCTCGTGATTCGACTTAACCTATGGGTCACCAAGACCACTACCAAAACTTCCAACGGGAGTATCAAACCCCAACTAGATCCCCAATAATCTAGGCTTGGTCACAAAGACACAAGACTTCCCTTACAAACAATTGAATGAATATAAGTTTGTTCAACCAAGTCCTAACCTAACCTAGAGACTCGATTGTAGTAGAAAGGGTAAAGATAAGAAGACCCTCGACACAATCACAAGAGTGGATTAGGTTCTTGTGATTCTTCCCTTGCAAAGAAGAAGTGTTCTTTCAATAGATGTTAGTGTGATAGATTAAGAACACAAGAGATAGAATTAGAGGATTAGAGAGAAAGAATGTAGAGAGAAAGAATAATGGCAAGGGGTGAGGAATACAAGATGCAAGGGTGGTATTTATAGTCCAAGATCCAAACTTGGAAAATTTTACCGAGGCCGGCGCGTCACCCACGCGTCAACGCTTGGGCAGCGCGCCAGGCGTCTGTAAACTTTTTCTCAAAAGTTTGGGTTTTGATCCTTTAAATACCATCCTTGCTAAACCCCCAATTGTATTTCACACTAAACCTTAACAATAATCAATCTAAGGTTTACCAACTCAAATAGCCAATTTGAAAAGTCATTTGTGAAGTGTTTATAAGAAAACCAAATACCAAAGGGTAGAAGAGTAGAAAGGGTAATTTGGCAGGGGTATAAATGGTATTCCTCACATGGCATAATAGAGAAGAGAGTATGCCATGGAATAATCCTCAAGTGAAGGGTTAAGATGTAACTATGGTTAGGGTAAAGGTTTAGAGGTTTAACCATGGTTAGGTATTGAAGGGTTAAGTGTATAGAAGTAACCATGGTTAGGTTGAGAAGGGTTAAGTGTATAGAGAATGAACCATGGTTAGGTTAAGAGGTTTACACAAGGGAATGTTCCATCCTTGGTGAGGTTAAGAGATAACCATGGTTGGTTGTAGAGAAGTAACCATAGTTGGGTTAAGAAGTATATTGGTTAGGTTAACCAAGGTTGGGTTAGGGTTGTATGTTGAGAACTAACCATGGTTGGACGTGGTGAACCAAGGTTGGGTTTAAAAGAGAATATTCCAAAGGAATATACCTTTGCTTGGGGGAAAAGGTTGGATGGAGGGTTGAGATTGTTTTGGTTTGAAATAGAAGGTTAAGATATATTGTAAGAGATTGGATGGTTGAAATGGTTTTGGTTTGAAATGGATGGATGAGATCATAGTGTCCTTAGGCTTAGAGAGGAAGGGTGATCCGAGGTTTGAGATTGATTTAGGTTTGTAATGGAGGGTTGAGATTAATCACATGTGGTATAATAGAGAGGAGATTGGATGAGTGGTTGAGATGTGTTTAATTTGAATTGGATGGTTGAGATTGGAGATGTGTAAGGAACATAAGAGATGTGTAAGGGATGTGTAAGATATGTGATGTTGTAAGAGAATAAATGGTTGAGATGGATTGAATTTGAATTCAATGGCTTGGATCAAAAGTGTGGGGGACAAAGGTACACTTTTGTGTAAGTGGTGTAAGGGAATGTTGGAAAGGATATTTGAGAAGGATTGTAGGAGATTTGATGGTATTGGGTTTGATGGTTTTGAGGTAAGTGGTATTTTGTTGAAGAAGATAATTAAGAAAGTAATTAAGAGGAAATAATCTAATTGTCATTAAGAAGAAAAGATTTAGACAATTAAGATTATAAGTTGAGAAAATCATAAATTACTTATTAATTCAAGTAACACAACGTCGAGAATCCATAATTTCATATCTCGTGACTTTTCACGACTCGACGTTCTCAACTAATACTTTGGTTCAAACAAGTTAAGTGCTTTGCCTTAATGTAAAGCATAACCCAAGTGGGAAAGAATGCGTTTACGCAAAGTGACCTTTGACTTAGTTTGACCAATAACGGAGTAAACCCGTTACGTAATTAGAGAAGATGTAAGCACGGGATATGAGCATATGAATGCTTTCACATGATGTTACGTGAAATAAATAAGCTCCCTAAGTTTATAAAAGCCTTGGCTAGAGGCGATAGCAAGAAAACATGAGTTGGCGTTTTCCCGTAAACTAGTGCTTTAAAAGTTGGATCTCTCTAATCCCAAAACTCATTTCGAGTGTTCTCAATTAAGCACATAACATATTCATACCTGTATTGAAAGATCCACATTTGTCGGGTAAGGGGAAAGCCGACTTTCAAAATTCGCTCGGAACCATACAGACTCCTGACGCGTCACCCACGCGCTGACGCGCGGGCAGCGCGCCTGGAGCAGACATTGGCTCCGGCGATTTTGAGCTAACGTTTGTTATTTTATGTGTTTCGATGGTTTATTTGTTATTATTAAAATATAAAGAGATCTTGATCATGTTGTCTCAACAAAAATCTTGGGGGGGCCAGCACCCCCTCCTGCCTTAAGGAAGCTCCGTCCATGCTCCCCAATAACTAAACCATCTTTGGTTTGAGGAACGTACAATTGTTCCAGAAGGTCAGCCATACAAAACTTCTCCAGATTAATTTAACAAATGTCTAGGCACACTTGGTACGATACAAGTCCAACACAAGTTTTCAACCATACATTTTCTCAGCGGAACTATAGAAATCAATCAAATGTTGTATCCGGGTGATTACGTTTGTTAGACATCTCTAGTATGAGTAACTTCATGCTTAGATTTTTACCAACAATTTCTTTGATATTACTTGTTTAATACACTGCAAAACTGCATGCATCGTGACTTATGTTATCATATTTACTATATATATAATTTTACATCAAATACGTTGTCGTTCAATATGTGGGCTACATTTCTTTTTTTTGGGCTGGTCCATGTCGCAAGTAGCTATAGCTTTGGTCTGTTGGACAAAAGCATGATAAGAACTGAAATTTGGGCTACATTTTTTCATTTTACAAATGTCGTTCAATATGTGGGCTACATTTCTTTTTTCATTTTACAAATGTGGGCTACATTTCTTTTGATAACTGTTTCTCAGGCCCTTGACTTTTCAACAAAAGCATGATAAGAAATTAAAATTGAAATTCGGAAAAAATTCTTTTGGATTTAAATGATTCGAGGTGCTTAATTGCCTAATGTATCTAAACATTCGAGGTGCTTAGGTATGTTCTCAACTTCATAGTTTAAATATGTATTATGGCTGCAATAGCGTTACCTCTATTTGTTTTTCCTTGCGTTGTGTTTTGACTAAAAAAAAAAAAAAAGCTAACTAAAAAGAAACTACCCACTATAACAAAATTAACGAATCCGATAAAATCCAACACTTATGAATAACATGTTAAAAAAATAACCGCCAACTACGAAGCCCCGCCGCAGCGCGGCGGATCGGTGCCCAACTCGTTAAAGCAATAATACATCTCAATTGTATGTTTTTTTTCTTGTGAAAATGTATATTTATGGATTTGTGATTTTGTGGCCCTCTACAAAAAGTACTGGATAACTTAAAAGTTATTTGGGCCTTTACTTAAACTAGAGTTTAATTGCTCCACCTAGCTGCGTCAGTTAATTAGCCCAAACGTTTTTAAGAAATGAAATGAAAGTTCACATCCAAATAAAACTTCAACCAACTCACACTAGTTGCATTTTATTTTATTCACACGAAAGTTTTCTAGTATTATACAACCTTGAAACTTTGGGGCGTTACCGTGTTACATTTGTAAAAAGAAAATATAGAGTGTGATTAGGTGATATAAAATAATAAGTAACAAAGAGTACGTGGTAAAAGAAGAAAAAAGTAGTTGAGCCATATTTTCACATAGACGTGTTGAATTATTCCAATTCGTGTCAAGATTAATATCAACTGCAATACTTTACCAAGACTTTGGTTGTCCTTTTTTTATTTTATGTTACTTTGTTGTTATTTGTTAAGATTTATAAATGAAGTAAAGTTGCGTTTGTTCTTGTCCAAATATGTTTGAATAGATATGAATACAACTATTATATGTTTGACAGTAGTGTTGGGACGACAATAGTGTCCGAATATGTTGTGTTGCCACCTGAAAAACACACACGTTTCGAATGGTGTCCCATTTTTGTTCTTAAACCATTAAGTTAACGGGAAAAAAAGACTCGTAAAAAATCACTATGAATGGTATGTTAAGTGATAATCCATATATGATAGATCAATACCATTATAAGTTTTCATATCAACTGATAATAGTTGGTGTGGAAAACTAAAACGAAATTAAGTTTATTCGTTCTCTCAGCTCATTTGGAGGCCCTGTGCCGTAATTTTAAAATAGGGCTTTTTAAATCTGAAAACCCAAGTACGAATAAAATAACTAAACGGTCATATCATTGCTTTTTGATATCGATTATACAACAACTTGCTAATCTTATTATCATCTAAAAACTATCTTTGGTTATGTTTGGCAACAACTTTTTTGAAGCGTTTAAGAGCGATAAGCGATAAGCGGTAAGCATTAAATTGCTTGTTTGGAAACACCTCAACAAGCGTTTGAAATATGATTAACCGCTCCAATCTTAAATGCTTCCTGGAGAAGCAGCAAGCGACAAGCGACAAGCGGTAAACATTTACTTGTTTAACACTTTATAATTATAGTTACAGCTACGTTACCAAACACGTTTTTACTGCTACTGCTTACTGCTACTACTTACTGCTTACTACTACAGCTTGTTGCTATTGCTACTGCTACGTGTCGCCAAACATAGCCTTTGTCTTTTTTTTCTAGGTGCTAACGATAAAGTTTTCAAAACCTCTTATAGCAATCCATAAAATCTAATTTATAACTGCGTTTATATAAAGGAAGATTTCTTGTAGTAATTTTATCAAAAATATACCATATATGACTAAAACAATAAATATGGTTTCTTCAATTGAAATATGGGGTAGTTTTAAACTTTCATAATAAAGAAATCTTTTCAACAAAAGAAAATTGTAGATTTTGAAACATAATTTTATAACATGGACAACACTAAAATGAGAATTTGTAAAGTTAAAAGTTTAATAAGAAAACAAATAGAAAATACTGACGCTAAAGATAAAATGAAACTTGGGGGCACATATATATGTTATCTTCCCCAACAAATCTCAGATCGTTATATTTTTTCATTAAAACCCAGGTCGAAGTATTTTTTGTTCTGTTAAAAAAAATCTTATACTCAAATTTTAGAAATCAGAGGCCCTTAAAAAATAGAGGTCGTAGGCGGTTGCCCACCCCGCATGCCCAAATCCGAGCCTGTCTCAGCTATAACGAGTCTTTTTCCTTTGAAAGTATTTTGAAAATATATTAGCCGATTAACACAACCTATTAAGGATCTAAGTTACCCTACAAAGATTACTTAACTACTTCATGCAATTTAAGCAAACTTTTTTTTTCTTTTACTAAAGATCCAAACAAAAAAGAAAAGTCTAACATCATTAAGGATGAGATTCTTGTTCGACTGTATTGACACAAAGGGTCAAAGGCCGATTCATTCCTAACGACTAACAAGCTAAAGAAAAATCACACAAAGTGGCAAAATAACTTGTCTAACCAAAACAATTATAGAAAAGAAAAATGAATTTAATTGAACATGTGATCTTGTCATATCATTATGTGGAACAGGTGATCTAAGGCGTTGTTATATTTAATTTGTCGGTGTTCTTTTTAGGTGTTTATTTCTGGCTTAGGTGTTTCTTTTTTCATATGATCTCTGTCTTAGAGATTTTATAATCTTTTTTGTTTGGCCAATTGTGCCTTATAATCAGTGTTTTGAAACCCGGGTTGACCCGGCCGAGTTAATTGGTTCGATCGGTTCTGGTCAAAAAACCAGTCGAAAAAACCCAAATTTCTAAAATCGGGTTAACCGGTTAGACCCGCCGGGTTTTGAGTGACCCGGTTCTCAAAACCCGGCCGGGTTTCGTTTTCTCAAATTTTTTTAATAAAAACCCGGGTTGACTCGGTCGAAAAAATAAAAAAGTAACAAATTGATAACCTCCGGTGCCAGGTGACTCGACCTGATTCGAACCCGGTTTTCAAAACATTGTTTATAATATCTTAGCCTTTCGAAAAAAATTATGTGAAACTTTTTTTAAAAAGTATTTTTTTGGATATAGCATCACTCATGTCATAATACTTTGTTAAATGTACAAATATTAGATGTTTTGTTTCTTTAGTCAAATTGAATGAACCGTACATTATTGGACACATGGATTGCATTTTTTTTTCTTCATATTCCATTGATTTTGTCAATCAATACTAAAAGGACATGAAGTGCACACATATGGAGAGAAATAAATGCATATCATCTTTTGTTAATGATCGATCAATTTCAGTTGTGAAAGGTGGATTGATTTTAACGAATGCACAAATGAACCAGGCCCCATACACATGTCGACCAAAAACGAAATACCGTAGTTATCTTTCCTTTATTTGGTTAGTCATCATAAACTTCCTAAAAGTTATAAACAGTCAAAGTTCTTTGAAGTGTTTAAAGAAACCATTACCAAAACAAATATTTTCAAAAGAATTTATCAAAATCGACAAAGCAAGCAAAATTTTGAGAGCAAAGCATTTACTCACCATGTTCTTTGTCTTTTAGCGATAACGGCGAGCAAAACATAGGGTGAGCAAGCATTTTACTCTCCATGTTCTGTCTTTTAGCTGAAAAATGTTTGTCTTATTCTGAAAACGGCGAGCAAAATGAGAGGACGAGCAAAATCAAAATGCTTGATGTGTCGATTTTAATAAATCTCTAAAAAAGTGTCAGTTTTTGTAGTTCTTGTTAGGACGTGCTCATTCTAATAATTGATTTGTTATTTAAATGAGTACATCACAAGTTATAAACAAGTTATTAGGACATCTAGACGAAACTTTATAAATGTTTACAATAATGTCTAATCATTCGATATCATAAATTTATAAACATTTTTCTTATTTTAAACCTTTCTTCACTATGGATAACTTCTTAAAGCTTTATAAAACCCGATTAAACACATATTTAGAAAAGGTTCAAGATATTAGACTTTTCAATTTCACATAAGCATGAAACACATTTTTATTATGGTTTATAAGATGATAAATCTCTTCATTTTTTATTAAACTTTTTTTATAAACCAGCATAGTGGATGTTGTAAGGATTTATACGATGATAACATATTAACATAAAATAATAAGAAACTGATTTTGACGACATACTATTGTCAAGGCATGTGCACATTCAAAATCCAACCAAGGTGAGGTAACGGAAACGAAGCCAGAAAGGTATTGCATAGTTATTAGCGTAAAGATAAAGATTTATTTAATTCATCATAAGTTGACAAAAGATGAAGTGTTGCAACTAGTCATATAAAATCTGCTAGATCATTTATGTGTTAAGAAAACCATATAATATTAAAAGTCCAACAATGCAATGGTCAAGTGGTCAACAATGAGAAAGGTTGATTGAGTGATTACAACGTTTTGTTCACAATGTTACATGTATCAGCATCTATGACTACGGCTATGTTTGGCAAAAGTAGCTGTGAACAGTAGCAGTGAGCAATAGCAGAGAGCAATAGCAGAGAGCTGTGAGCAGTAGCCAAAAAAGCTCACAGCTTCATAAAGAAGCATTGAGAAAATGAGCTTTCCTAAAAAATAGCAAAACCCACAGCTCTCATGCTAAACAAAAACTAAAAATCAAAAAGCTCATTGTTAACCGCTCATTACTCAAAAAAGCTCCAAAAAGTTTTGTGCCAAACATAGCATCTAATTTATATAAACATTTACTTGAAGTGCAATAATTGATGGTAAAACTTTATTTCTAAAATATCAATAGGAACACCATGTTAAAAAACCTTGTCATAAAGATGTAAGTTGGTAGTTAAAGAGAGGTGCTAAAAAGGACTCACGATTGCGAAAGACGTCATCGACATTAACATTTAAGTTAGTGACACATGTTTGTCATTTTACTTCATTGACAAGATAAATGACTATACAACCATTTTGGCATGGTTTAATTTACTGAATGAGTGTGGTGAAAGAAATTTGTTTTTTTTTAAGTCAATAAGGAAACCATTGGGTAAAACACTAAAATGCGAAAATCAAAAGAAAGACAAACAATTATATGAACACATAAATATAGGGGTGTCCATGATATTGCAATCGGATTGAACTGGAACCGGAACCGGAACCGGAAGAATCAAGAACTCAAAAAAGGAAAAATGTGGAACCGAGAACCGTCCCATGTTCTTCGGTTTGGTTCCGGTACGATATTCGGTTCCGGTATGAAAATTTTCAGTAATTCGCGAAAAGAACCAAAGTGTTTAAAATTCATTTTACTAGTTGTTGATAATTCATAAAGGACAGGAAATATCAATACCATCACACACAAAAAATGTCTCCAACGATGCAAATCATTCCATTAATTTCATTTTATTCAAATTAACATTAACAAAAACAAAAAATGTCAAAATATAAGTTTATAATTGTCACATACGTAGGTTTAATTTTTGTTCTCATCAGATCGTAACATAATATCACTATCTAATCAATTATGATCATAATAAAAAGTAAAAACTTTCATGTCGGATGAATGATGGTGATGATGATATTTGAATTTTTGAATGATATTAGTAATTGTAAACACTAAAACTGATAGCTTGATGTTATTTGAAATGGATTAAAGGTTATGGTTTTTAGGTTTAGATTTTATTGTTACAGCTTACTAATTGGCTAGTGTTTTTTTTCCTCTTAAATAGTTGCATATACATAATATCATAAATAAACCCTATTGCTGATATTAAGGTTGTTGTGAGAGAAAAAGAACAAACAGCTTATTATAATAGAACGTTTATTTTATTTTAAATCAAATTTTCACTCACAACAGTCTCAACATGATACAATGTGTTCGTTTTAAACATTAAAAAATCCTAATCTTTATTATTATTATTTTTTTCCTTATTTAGAACAATAGCTTTTGTTTTTTATTAATTGAATATCTTTAGATCTTTGGTGCAATCACATCTATATTATCCATAAAACACAAATAATCAAAGTGAAACATCTATATTATTAATAAAACAAAAATAATCAAAGTGAAAAATGAAAGTCAATAAAGTGAAATGTGAAAAAAAAAATTAAAAAGGACATGTTGAAACAACTAACTAAAAAAGGAAAATGTTGAAAACATATATTTTAAAAGGAAACTATTAATACTCATCAAAAACCAGGTTGACCCGGTTTAATTTGATCTATTTTTCGACCAGAACGGTTCAACCGGTTGCTCGGTCAAACCGGGTTTCAAAACATTATTTTTAATCCTCAAATCATCAAGATTTTCATTATTTTTCGCTTATAACCCATAAGTTATTTTTTTATTACTAAAATTATCTGCCACTATAAAATGTCGTTGCTATTTACGAGTACTTATATAATAATGGTAAATTAGTTAACACCAAATGCATTGTAGAATAAAAATAGGAGGCGATATTTATATCAACTTTTATGCATACATCACTATTGTGCAATGTGTATATAGCTTGTATAAAATGACGTATGTATCAAATAAAATAGTGTATGTATCTTTTCTCAATAAAAAATAAACAATGAATGCTATGTCCATCATAAAAAAAACATGCATAAAATGTTGTCGCAAAATAAATTATTTGAAACTTTTTTTTATAAATCTTTTGTAAATATAGCATTTTTCAAAAGAGCTTTCAGATAGCGTCATTTTGTATTTGATGTGTTTGATTTATTTATTTATTTTTTAATATAAAATAGACTTGGGAAGACTATTTGCGTTAGAGATGCTTTTTTATTTTCAAATATATAGCCTTAACACGTATAATTGACTGTAATTATTTTTTTTTCTTGTTCACTTTTGCTATGTTTTCTCTTTCCAACACCTATCGCGACTAAACTTAAAAAAAGAAAAGTATATTAAATAAATAAAAAGATCCTAATAATCGGGGTTCTAAGACAAGGCTCGTGTATATACTCGCTGCCCCATGTGAATACAACTTTGCATATTTTTCTTCCGTCATCATTTCATAAATATCTTTCTATTCTTCTTATTCTTCATATTCATATTGTTCTGTTAATAACTTTTCACTAAAAGCAGCCGAATAATAACACAAACTTATTCCTCTTTACACATACAAAAAAAGCACACACACATATAAAAAAACGCAACAGGAGCATTGATTCCAACGCGAAACAAAGGTGAAATTTTTTACTCATCGTAATTTGGTTGTTTTCTTAATCATTTTGTGTAGTTTATGATCAGTTAATTTAAGCTTACATGTGGGCTTATAGCTTATTTGATCATTTCAGCTTATATTTCGTAAGTTTCAATTTTTGGCTTATTTATAACAGGGCGGAGCTATGTGAGGACCGGGGAGGTCCCGGCCCCTAGTCTAATCCTGTTAGTTTATTTATTTGCGATTTCATGTGTATTTCCGAAAAAAAAAATTCTTTTGGCCCTCCCATTTAATGTATTTCCCGAAAAAAAATTGTTTCGGCCCTCCAACGGAAAATTTTCTAGCTCCGCCAGTTATAAGGGCTATGTATCATAGTTGTCATGATTTCCTTCTATATACATCGAGCAATTTTTGTTTTTTTTGCTATTTTATGTACTAATTTGCATTTTTGGTTATTTTTTATTTTTTATTTTTTGTTTTTTTTTTTTTTTTTTTTTTTTTTATGTATTTTAGGGCTATTTTGCCATTACCGGGTTAATAAAATGAAGGGCAAAAATGGTTATAAAATACACAAAAAATACCAAAATTGTAAAAATTTAGTACATATAATAGCAAAAAAAAATTGTTCGATACATATAGAAGGAATCATGGCAACTATGATACATTATCAAGCCATTAGCCCTATTTATGAACGTATTATTGTGATATAAAAAGCTTATATAAGTATTGAAATAAGCCGAAAAATCAGTTTCATTTTCACAACCAGCCCAGCTTCGAGGTGCGAAGCCAGAATTTTTAGTTAGGGGGCTGGCCGTGCTTAACGCAAAAAGTCACAACGATAGTTATCACTTCAAAAGTTAATCAATAATGTTGTATTTTATTATTAAGTTATTCATATATGAATTTTGTATACATGTCTATAGAATAAGGGGCTCAATGTAAAAAACTAGTAGAAAAGCGGCTTATTGTCTAAATAACAAATGCATGAAGTGGGTTGATTGGTGGGTAAGCACCTACTAGTCACCCTACAAACTCCACTCCTGCCGGCTTCCTTAGAACACCTAAGATTCTTGCATATGGTCTAAAAGCATTTTCTTTGGCTGATTTAAGCAAATTAACATGTTTGTGTTTCATACATATTTTTGCAGAGTTTGTGTCATCGAATAGGGTTTGTAGAAGCCCCCTAGGTTTGGACCAAAATGGAATACCAAGGTTACTATTCGATATGGGACGGGGTATACTACCACCCTCATCTATTCGGCGGGATTATGCTAACGGCCGCGTTGCTTGGTTTTTCGACAAGTTATTTTACTGGTATTCCTGGCTTTCCTGCTTTGGCGTACATGTCACCTTATTTAGGGAATCTTCAGAAGCAAAAAGGGGTTAAGAAGAAGGTTCGTGTTTACATGGATGGGTGTTTTGATCTTATGCATTATGGGCATGCGAATGCGTTGAGACAAGCTAAGGCTTTGGGAGATGAGTTGGTGGTTGGAATCGTAAGTGATGAGGAGATTATAAAGAACAAGGGTCCTCCCGTTTTGTCTATGGATGAGAGGTATGTTAGCTTATAAACGCGTAACTATATTATGTTTCACTTGCATCATACACATATAGAACAGAGCTGCGTATTTGTAGGATTACTTTTCCATATGTTGCAAAGCTCGGACAGTCTATTGGGTTCTTACGCTAGAGGATAACCAAGGGTAATAGGGTATACATGCTTAAGGGGTGTTTGGATGCATAATTTGAAAGTAATTATGTGACATTTAATTACCATAAAGAGTTTTGTTGTTACTTGTACGAAACTGATTATTTACATAATTAGATATCAGTTTCAAAGCAGAAATCCAAACACCCCCTGAGATTATTGGATCTTGTTCATATTTTGACATTTTGGACTCCCGTGAGGTAAGTTTGAGTGAGGATTTTGTTTCACTTAACCGGGTGTGACCTCTTTCTTGACTTAATAACCAAACAACCTTTCTTATGGAGATGATCCATATACTAATACGGTGCTGAATTTTTTTAAAGGCTGTCACTCGTTAGCGGATTAAAGTGGGTGGATGAAGTCATTGCTAACGCACCCTATGCTATTACTGAAGACTTTATGAACACGCTCTTTAATGAGCATAAGATTGATTATATCATACATGGGGATGATCCTTGCCTACTTCCTGATGGAAGTGATGCATATGCTTTGGCAAAGAAAGTTGGCCGTTACAAGCAGATCAAACGCACGGAAGGAGTCTCAAGTACAGATATTGTAGGTACTGCAACCACCATATAAACCAGCATTTCTAATAGCAAAAAAGTTCACCTGGTAGGAAAAAGAAAGGATCGTGATCTTTAATTTGTAACTTTTTCACTTACGATGCAGGAAGGATACTCGCATCAATGGAGGATAAAGAAGTTAGTGAAGTTAATGGAGAATGCAATGGAATTAAAAGAAATACGGAAAGCCAATCGATCTCTAAACACGCTTCTAAATTTCTGCCTACATCAAGAAGAATCGTGCAATTTGCAAATGGAAAGGTGTGTTAACGGATCCTTTCTTTGAAGTGTATAACTTTGAGGAAACTTTTATGAAATAAAATCCCTGCGGACACACTTTAGTTTGTATGCATTTCTAAGCTGTTTTCTATATTATGTGGGTTCAGGGGGCTGGACCAAATGCTCGTGTCGTGTACATTGATGGAGGGTTTGATCTTTTTCATGCTGGACACGTTGAAGTATGTAGCCTCTTGTTTCTCTAACCTTTGTGAATGATTAAGGTTTAAGGCTTTGACCATATTTACTGATGAGACACGGTTTTGTATTCCTAGATTTTGAAGAATGCACGACAGCTTGGTGATTTTCTACTTGTGGGCATCTATACTGATCAGACTGTTAGGTATATTTCTCTGACATCTAAATGGCATCTGTCACTTTCTAGAGGTGGCAATTTCAACCAATTACTTATGAGTTATGAATTTGGTTGAATTGGGTCGAACGGTTAAATAACAAACTTGAATTAAAGGAAGCAGGGGTCAGATAGGTCAAGTCCAAAATGTATTTTTTTATGCAGAAATGAAAAAAGTGCCGTTTATTTTATGCTAAAAATCCAATAGTTTGGACAACAAGGTTCTTAGGTCAACCTAAATGTTTCATCCTCTACAAAACGAGTACCTGTTTTGACCCGTTACTTAACAGCTTTGATCCATTTCATACAGCCAACAGCGAGGGACTCATTTCCCACTGATGCATCTGCACGAACGTAGTCTCAGTGTTTTGGCTTGCCGGTATGTCGATGAAGTCATCATTGGTGCTCCTTGGGAAATCTCCAAAGACATGGTATTGCATTTCATCTTTTTAATGATCATGTTTTGGTTCTACTTAAGTTTAGCTATAAATTTAGATGGTCTCTAACTGCGATTCTGATCGTTGCCAGATTACAACTTTTAACATCTCCGTGGTTGTGCACGGAACTGTTTCAGAGAGCAACTCTTATATTGACGTAAGATGAACCCTTTTGTTCTGGATTTACTTTTCTTAGTGCTAGTATAGCTTAAGACTAATGTACCCTTGTATTCGTTGCCACAGGGCATGGTAGATCCGTACAAGATTCCCAAAAGCATGGGCATTTTCAGAACACTAGAAAGCCCAAAAGACATCACCACCACTTCTGTGGCTCAAAGAATAAAAGCGAATCATGAGATATATCAGGTATGCTCATATTAGGTTGCTACTTCGTTGCACTGGATAAAAACTAGCAGTGACAAAAATCTTATGACTGATTTACTCACATTGCAGAAGCGAAATGCGAAGAAAGAAGCTAGTGAGAAGAAATTTTATGAAGAGAGGAAGTATATTTCCGGGGATTAATCTATTCTTTTGTAGAATTTGTTTGACCGATTTGGTTTGAAGATGAAGATACTATATGCAAACATTATTTCTATTATACTTTTTTGAGTGTGAGGACGAATATAGATCTAGTCTGAAGTCTCTTGTAACGTTTAGCTATTGTACGTCTCCGTACGAGATCTAGATACATAATGCTAACCTCTGGAATGTTTGTGAACATATAAGCACATAATGAAGTTTTAACTTTTTATGAACAAACAGAATTTTGTGAAATTCTTGTATATATCTGAGTTTCGAATTGCATCAGAACGATGTTGAGAAGTTACCGGGAGGCTGTTGAATCATGCAATGATGCTGCCGTTGATTCAAACCATTGCATACGCTTGTTTCACCATACCCGTCTTCTGGTATCTACAGTGTTGTAATTATCTTCAGCAGCCATGTCATCTGCATCCATCATCTTGTACAGGAACCTCCTGGTCTGGGATTAATGTAGGGTGTCGAGAATGTGTAAATACAACAATTTGTAATTGTTATTGTTGCAAAGGGCGATACATATTTTCGTGTAATTTGGTTATTCAATGCCATCTCAACACGCTTCTACTTAGTTATGTGGTACTGTTGATTAAAAAACAAGACAAACATTCAACGACTTGGAGCCTCGTAGGTATATTTTGACATAAGAATTCAAACTTATTGCTCCTTATTGCTCCTTTTAATGTCATAATATAGTATACACCGTTTGGATAAGAGTTAGAAGATTAAGAACAGACACAAAGCTACTCATTTGGGTAGGAACTCTATATTGACCGCGATGTTGGCCGGGTTGAAAACTAATGTCAGCACTCTTTTTAATCGACGAAACATAATGGATGTATTTCTACGGTTAAGGTTTCTATATGTCCTTGAACTGTGAAGTATTGCAAAAACGAAAAACAAGTAAAACGTGTAGAGTCTAGGGGTGTTCATCAGTTCGGTTATCGGTTAATCGGTTTATTCGGTTCGGGTTGTTCGGTTAAAAAAAAATTTTGGGTCATAACCAAAAACCGAACCGAACCGAGAACCGAACCGAAGTTCGGTTCGGTTATGGGTCAAAACCGAAAACCGAACTTTTTACTTAAATTACACTATTTATATTTTTTTTGAATTTAATTATATATATTTTTGGCAAAAAAAATATTTCAAGCATAAAAAAGTGTTTTTTTATATTAGTATAAAATTTTAATGGATATTTTTTATATTTAAAATAATATAAATATATAAAAAATATATATATTTATATAAATTCGGTTTTCGGTTCGGTTTTCGGTTCAGATAGCTAAACCCATATCCAAACCGAAAACCGAATTTTTAATTCGGTTCGGTTCGGTTTTAACAAGTTCGGTTCGGTTTTATTTCGGTTCGGTTCGGTTCGGTTTTCGGTTTATTCGGTTAATTAACCGAACCGTGAACACCCCAGTAGAGTCGAGTCAAAACAAGATTACTATCCCAAAAACGTTGTTAGAGACAGGTGGTCCCAAAAATGTTGGGCTTGACTAAATGCTTATATTCAGTTTGAGCCCAGTCTGTAACCTACTTCTTTATTTATCTTGAGTAAATTGCAAAAATAGTCCTTGTAGCATGTTCAAATTGCATGTGTAGTGTTTACCTTTTCGAAAGTGCAGGAGTTGTCCTATGTAGGAAAACTTTGGTGCGGATTTCGTCCCTGACTCAAAGTGAATGACTAAAATGCCTTTAACTTCTGTGAGACCATGTCTTTTAGGCATTTTAGTCATTTCAATTTGGGCCGGGATGATATTCACACCAATAGTTTATCACAAGGATAACGGTATACTTTTGAAAAGGTAAAGATTGTGCTTGTAATATGGACATGCCACAAGAACGATAAAGTAGCCTGTAAAGAGTCATCAAATCTCATACTCATGCAAGACCATAGTTCTAACCATCTTACCTCTCTGAATGAAAATTTTGGCATGATCACATAAAAGTCCAAAAACGGCCATGAAAATACTGGCAAGGCCGTGTACATCTGAAAAATAAAACGATCGACTTTCCCTAATAACCTTAATAAAGATCCTTCTTCGTTTACACAAGAAAAAGAATAGATTTTAACCCAAGGTCTCCATAAGCATATATATAAATTGAGTCAATTCAGCAAGCTTAGGTATTGTTTTCTTTTCTTTTTTTAAATTACAGATTTTTCACAGATTTAAACCACCTATCTCACACATATTTCAAATAAGACTTGAACTCATAACTTCTTATTTGATGAACCACTCACATCCAATTAGACCTAAGAAAACTTTAGATAAGATTGAATATTGTTGTTGTCATTGTTAGATATCCATGATAAAGTACGACGGTCCAAAATCTTTTGAGATACCTTACCTAAGGCCGACCATCTCACACACCTTGGGTACACATCCCCTTACTTTTAAGGGCATGTTGACCATACCCCCCCCAAAATTTTTAGCCGCACCCCCCCACCCCCCCCCCCCCCCCCCCAAATTTTTTAATTTTTTTTTATTTTTTTTATTTTTTTTTTATTTTTTTTTATTTTTATAATTTTGTTTATATCAAAAAGCTATAAACCTGAAAGTGCGGAACAGAAAATATAAAGTTTAATATGCCAAACGCTTAAAACTGTCAAAAATACGAAACAGAAACTGACAAAAAGTTGTGCTGTACTGGAAAAAGTGGGGGACAGCTGGAGGACAGCAGGGGGACAAGGGGGACAGCTGGTGGGCCACCCCCGTCCGGTTAGGGGTACCCTACTTTTATCATGTATCGTACTTTTTCTTTTACAAACAACTATTTTCATGCACAAACTTTTCTATTGAAAACGAAAACTTTGTTAATGCGGTGTCAAGAAATCATTGTGAAATCTTTAAGAACAACATAAACCACAAAATTACAATAATTTAGATAATTATAAAGGAAAATGATAATGCTGATAACCGTCAATGATTTGAAAACCATGAATGGTGCAACCAAAAAGGAGAAACACGAAAGAATCTTTAAAAGGAAATAATAATTCATTTCGTTCAACTATACTAATCATTATTTGCTTAAATCTTAGTTAAGCTTGGTTCACGTCAAACTTTATCTAGCATGAATAGATATTTTTACACGACGAGTCGACGAATAATAATTCATTTCATTCAACTATACTAATAATTTGCTTAAATCTTAAAATACCAACATGATAGGCATGTAGCTATGATGACACGATTCAAGAATTATCCAAGCAATCTTTGATTATCATGACCCAAATACCAACATGATAAGTACATAGCTAATTCAACTCCATGGTGTGGTACTGTGGTTCATGGTTATTAGTATCATTATTTTTAGTTGTCCCAGAAAGATATGAGAGTAGTCCATTTATTTCAATTTTAAGGGGCGTTGAAGATGGTATAAGAATCATAGCTTCTCGGAATCTCGGGTGTACGTGATGGCCACGAAGCTTATGCAGGTTCTGTGATGTGGTTCGTGGTTTTGTATATGTAGGAGTAGGACTGACGAGAACGCTAGAAGTTTAAGTAGGAGTGTTTTTAATAACTCATTCTGTATGGACGAGAGATAGAACATTTAAACTCTTATAAGTTTGAAATTGTGATCTAATACAACTAGTTATAATACCCGTGCACGCACGGGGTTTTGACATAAATTTTAATTATAATGTTTTTTTCTTTGAGTAATTGTTAATTTAAGATAAATGTGCTAAAAGCCGAACCTTTATACTACCTCCGTCTCAAAATAAATGTTTAGTTTAAATTTTCAGAGTTAATTTGATTCAACTTTAACCTTAACTATTTTCGTTGATGTTATATATCCAAATCAAATTCAAATTTAAAAGAATAGTATTACAATGGGTTGTTTAATGATTCAGATTATAATTAGAAGGTACATAAGTTACTTTACAAGGCATAATCTTTTTTCAAGTGTGATATATAAGCATCCCCCATATCATATGAAGAAGGGAAGTGGTTGGCAGCACTCTCAATTTTTATTGAGACGCACTTCACATTATACAATAAACAGTTGTACCTTTAGTATAAACTGCTTTAACTGCTTGTACCGTGACTGTCCCGATAAAAAAACGAAAGTGTGCCAATCACTTCCGTATAAAGAACAACACTCCATTATGCTCCAATCAAATAGTTGTTTATAAGGATATACACAATTTACCCGTAGAGTAAATATTCGACGTGAAGTCTCTTTGCAGCTCAGATAATCACCATATAATAAGTTTATAATTGCAAATATACTCATTGTGTTACACCCAATTTGTATTTTAAACAAAATATATCTCACGTATGCCATTGAATCTTTGTGTCAAATCTTATAGAGTTTGCATCCAAGACCTACGAAATTATGAAAACATGTCGAAACTCACTTGACAACATTAGTGACCCTTAATAATTAGTTAACTTAAAGTACATAAAAACACTAAAAACTTATTTATACAAACTCCATTTAAAACAATTAATAGAGGGAGATTCTTACTTGAGATCATCATAACACATACAGAAAGCATACCAATCACCACTTTATTATGCCCGAACGCTATAAGAATCAAAACTTCAACATAATCTACCATTAAGTTGAACAAATTTCACAACTTTATCAACTAAACAATACAAAAGACCCACAAAAGCAAAACTTCAACAAAACACATTCAAATTTAACAAACTTTATCAGCTAAACCCAACACCAAAAGATCATTAAAAAAATAAAAATAAAATAAAATAAAAAAACTGAACTTAAACCTAATCTCATTCATTAATACATTTTTAAGCTTAAACATCGACAACTGTATACGTTTTTGTACGGTTTTATACGTTTTAATATTCGTTTTTGATTCTCCAATCGGTTTGATTTTGGGAAGGTATGGTTTGATTCGGGTTATATAAGATGGATGCGATTGTTATGTCTGGTGATATTGGATATTCATGAATTAAAACATAAACATTTGTTCATCACTGCAATATATCATGAATATCCAATCTCATGAATTGAAAGAAGGAATGTTTAGGCTTTGTTATGTGGGGTAGAAGAGAAGAGAGGAATGGAAAAACTGATTCTTATGTGGGTTAAAATTTGTGGACTCTGTTTTTCAAAAATGTTTTCAGGATATCCGTATATAAACTTTAAATAATAATTACATGAGTCGTTGATATTTATATTACCGTTAATAATAATTTAGCCGTATTTAATATTCAAATCCGTGTACGCATAGATTAAATTTTTAAATAGGATAACATAAGTCCTTATTTAACGTACATAGTAAAAAATATTTTAATGGATGAAAGTTTAAAACAAATATTTGTTTTTAAAATATTTAACTTATATTAAACCTAATTCGTATATTTGTAGAATTTTGTAAGTTTAATTGATGAAAGTCTCAAGCCAGTACTAATACTCATGTAATTGTAAACAAAGTTCATATTATAGAGTGTAGGGGTTATAAAGTGTAAGGGGTTATTTTTTTATTATCTGAAGTTATAAAAAAAAACATGGAGATTTATAATTTTACACTTAACCCCATATAATATATTTAAAATTCAACCACTAATGTTTTTTTAATTATCCCCTCTTTTTTTAAGTTTTTATTTTCATAAATTTGACACATATATTTTTATATGTTTTTTTCCTCAATCAAATTCTCCACCAAATTTATTAAAGTTTGACCAAAATCAATTCAATTTTGACTTTTTATTGGCCAATCACGTCGCTCGATTTTGTCTACGTGGCAAAATCAAGCTCTGCTATTGGTCCAATTTTTTTTTCAATGAGAAGGGATTTGTAAAAACACTCCGAAATGATGTAATTCTTTTATTATATAAAAGATCAATTAAATAAAATAGAAAAACTTTTTCTGCGTTATTTTTAATCCAAAAGTTAGATAGATCAATTATCTTCGAGTAAGGTTTCATTTACTTAACTAAACTTTGACTTTTTTAAAAATTTGAAAACCTCATTCGAACTTTAATATCTTACTAATCAACCTATAAAACCTACAAAAGTGTTCAAATATCGTAAATCGAGTCACAAATAAGTAGTAAATAAATATTCCGTCAGAAGAAAATCTCACTAACTAACAAATACACAATTTTATATCGCAATCTTATAAAAATATTTTTAAAAAGATAACTTAAAAAGAAATTAAAAAAATAATATTTCACTTTAAATACCCTTCACATGCTATCCAGCAAACCCTTGACAACACCAATTATTTTTTCCACTTTCATATCTCAAAACCAAAAACAACAACCTTAAACAAAAATGAGCAAAATCAACCAAATTGTCCGTTTAAAACAAGTCGTACGACGTTGGCGCCACCGTAGCTCACTTGCGGTCTACGTCGGTCAAGAACGACACCGTTTCATTATTCCAACACGTTTCTTAAACCTACCGGTATTCATTACCTTACTAAACAAAGCTGAGGAAGAATACGGCTACCAGATATCTGGCGGCCTTATTCTTCCTTGTGATGTTTCCTTTTTTAGAAACTTGTTGCATGTTCTTGAACGTAACGAACGTGAATTTGGAACGTTGGATTTGGATGATTTTGTGACCATGTTTAATGATTTGAAAGTTGATGAATTTACGTGTAAGCATGAGTCACGTAGCTTTACGCCGTTGTTAAGGAAAGCTCGGGTTTGATAAAGTGATCAAAGATGAAGCTATGTGTTAGTTAGTTAGTTAAAGGATTTGTGTTTTGGTATATAATTATGGTTAGTTTTGGATTATGGTTTCATCTTTTGAACCTGATTTTTAGTTTTTTTTTTGAAAATTGACTTTCATTAGAACCACCAAAACGAGCTATCTATCACCAAGACGGTGATGATGATTTAGTTGTAACAGGTTTGATATATGGTGATGATTTATGCAAGTTAGCCCGGTTTTTAAGGGTTTTCTGATTATGGAAAGATGTTTAACCTTGTGGTAATGATGATTGATGATTTTAAAATTATATAACTTGATGATTTTGGTAATTTGTTACAAATATTTTAGTTAATGATGAAAATTCAAAATTGTGAATGTTTCATTGATCCTTGTGGAATTTTGATTGTGTTTGGTATTGCTAAGATTTTAATCGATCTGTATTTAATTTTTTCAAGTTTGTGTGTGTCATTGGTGATTGATGAATATTATATGAGCATTATAATCATTGTGACTCAGAATTTACGTATTATGATGATGATGTTAGCAATTTAATTTAATAATCTAACATGCATGCTTTTCAACAAAGAAGTAGGTAATCTTTATAAAAAGATCCATAGGTCCTAAAAATTTTAGAACGTTACATTTAGTGGACCTTTCTAACATTATTTTTAAATCGTAACAATATGTAGTGATAGTATCAATTTTGGTTTACAATTCAAGTTTGACTCGCAAAGGATGATAATAGGAGAGAATTGTAGCAATAATAGTAGTGTGACAAGTAATGAAAATGTCTAAACAAATCTTATTTATGATGTTACTATTTTTGTTGTATTTTGTTTGACATCATTCACGGATGTTTACTATAAAGGAATCTTACAAGTTGGATACATAAAACAAAGTTGTTTATTTTAGCTTGCAATCTTTCTTTTCTTGATATGATAATGACATAGATTTCTGAAGGGGCAATTTAAATATTATTATAAAAATCTTTACTGAATTAGAAGATGGATGGCCGAATGGGAAATGAAAATGACAAACAATAACACTCTCCTCTTATTTCTTTATCTTTTTATCTTTATTTTACCCAATGTCGCTTTCACAAAGATAAATAGAGTTTGTGAAATGTAATATGGAAAAAGATAAATGGTTTTTGGATATTAAAAGATAAAGATTTTATTTATTTATTTTTTAATTTTATTATTATTTTTTTTGCACAACAATATTTTCACACTTTATACCACATATCGCATAATATATATCATACATTTCTTCAGCGATGTTTGAACCCATAACTTTTAGATTGATGAGCAACTTAGATACAACAAGACCAAAGACCTTGGGTTTATAAGATAAAGAAATAAGTAGAGTTGTTTAAATTATAAAGGAATCTTTGAGTAAATGTAACAAATATTTGGATCGATTTATACGTTATCATAAATTTCTTTCTGTCTTAAATTAAATGTTATTTTTTTATTTTAGAATTTTTTGAAATAAATATCTATTTTGTGTTTTAATTAGGGGTGGCAATCGAGTCGTGTTCGTGTTGACATATTCGGATTCGCGGGTTGGCGGGTTGAAATAACCTCAACCCAAACACAACCCATTTATTAATCGTGTCAAGAAGCTCAACCCTAACCCAGACCTGCATAACACGTGTAACCCGTTTAACCCGTTTAAGTAAATAGGTCAAGTAGTGAATAAGATTTGTGATTTGTTTATTTAACTAGCTTAAATGCAAAAATGATATAAGGATCTAAAATATGATAAAAATAACATACAAATAACTACACGACAATTTCAATGATATTTGAGTTATAAGTTATAAGCGTCAATTTCAATAAAATCCGAGTTATAATCATAAGAACATACCAAAATACATTTAATCCATATCCAACATTAAAACCAAGTTATATATTTTATTTTTAGAGACTTATATACTTAAACGGGTTCAGGTGTTGACCTGTTTAACACTTGCTCAACCCAAACACGACCCGTTTATTAAACGGGTTAGACGGGTTGACCTGTTTTTGACCCAAACCTGTTTATCCTCAACCAAACCTGTTTAACTTCGTGTCGGGTTTGTGTCGTTTATCGTGTCGTGTCAAGAATTGCCACCCCTAGTTTTAATCAATTAAAAATGCTTTTAGTAGGTAAGTATAAAATTTGATTGATGACTAATAAAATTAGCGGGAATTTTTTAAATTTTAAGCAATATGAAAATGAACATTTATTTTGAAACGAAATAGTAGTTTACACTTACTAATTACCTTGTCCATACATGACAACTTCTAGCCATTCATCTATAAATTCGTAAGAAATAATATTATTAGCTGGTAATTTTTAAAATAGTGTCATTGTGGAGCGTGTGAGTGTTATCAAAGGAATATTTATTAATAAGATTAGTTAGAATTAGAATAAAGCTAAACCAACGGAAAGTACGGATCCATTATTTATTTTGTTTCTACATATGTGTCTTTAAAGATGGTGAGACGACGGGTCATTTTTCAATTATTAAATTCAATATTATGTTTTAGGAGTTTAGGACAATCATGACACTTAAAATATTGAACAGCCGAAAGAACACTGTCCTTTAGCTTTTACAACTTGTAAAAACATTGTTTTACTTATTAAAAAAGAAAATGATAAATGAACCTGACTAAAGTGGCCTAAAAGGTGATATAATGCATAAATGACTTGTACGTTGAGCTTTTAATAATAAAAACCTAACTTTGACGTTTCGTAGTTTATAAATCTATTTGTATTAGTTTCTTGAAAAACAAACTAATAATAGAAAGTCAAATATGTATAGTACATATAAAGGCATAAACCATGAACTTTATATTAAATCGTTGAAAATTTAACATATCTAAATAAAAAGGTGATATACATCACAATAAGTGATGTGCATATAACAAACATGCATATGCTATGTTGTACTATGTTCATTACAAATGTAATTTTATGGTCTGCACATCATTTTTTATGATTTGCATATCACCTCCCATTTAAATTTCTAAACTACTTCTTATATTGAAATTAAATATAATTTTTTTAAATATTTTTCCAAGTTAATTAACACACACCAACAACTAATTTATTGAATAATTTCTTTATTTTACTTCAAAATTAATTCTTGATTTTACTTAAATTTTGTTTCTATAATAATTTTGTATTATATTCAATGTTTTAAAAACGGGTTTTTTAAATGACTCGGTTGAGTCTATGGGTCACCGGGTCAATGGTTCAACCAGTTTAACCACCGAGCCAAACTAGTTTTATACACATCCAATAGCCGCAATAAATCATGTTAGCAAATACATATATAACTTGTAAAAAACAATGCCAAACACATTTAAAAACTTTAAAATACAATGATAAACACACAATACATTTACAAAACATAAAATCTAATACCAAACACATACAAACCAGCGGATATACAAGTTTCAAACGTCAAAACGAAATTAAAATTATGTTATTTTATGTTATCATCTCGTACTACTATTACAAATTGAGAAATGTAATTTATTGAAGGAACATTTAAAGTTATGTTTACTGATTTTCTTAATAATGAAGCACACAAATGTAATATAATGTTCTATGAGTTTAAACAATGATATAGACTAGGGCTATGTTTGGCAAAAGTAGCTGTAAGCAGTAGCTGTGAGCAGTAGCAGTGAGCTGCGAGCAGTAGCTGTGAAAACTGAGCTTTCCGCTCACAGCTTCTTAAAGAAGCATTGGAAAAATGAGTTTTCCTAAAAAATAGCAAAGCTCACCACTCTTTTGCCAAACAACACTGAAAATAAAAAAGCTCATTCTCACCGCTCATTAACCAAAAAAGCTCCAAAAAAGCTCTATGCCAAACATAGCCTAGATTTGGCACAAGTAACTGTGAGCAGTAGCTAAAAAAGCTCACAGCTTCATAAAGAAGCATTGGGAAAATGAGTTTTCCTAAAAAAATAGAAAAACTCATAGCTCTCATGCCAAACGAACACTAAAAATAAAAAGGCTCATTATTCACCGCTCATTGCCTAAAAAAGCTCCAAAAAGCTTTGTGCCAAACATAGCCATAGTGTACAACATAACCTGTTCGTAGTGGTAGCCAATCATGTAAGTTTTATTTGTTTAGTAGCATTTATGGTTTGATGTCATATATTATTGTTGGTTTGACATTGGTTGTTTTAAAAAAAAAGTCAAATAGATAAAACGTTGAGTTTTGGTTAATCGCTTTGACCTAGGTCTACTGCAACCAGGCGGCTTAACCCGAGTTTTAAGTAATAAAAACCCAGGTAGTAATGGCCGATAACATCATTGGTTCCTAGTTTAACCAGTTGAACCAGCCGGGTCAAACCAGTTTTCAAAATATTGATTTTCTTCTTAAGTTGTGACATGTGTATATAAGTGTATTCTTTTAAGGTTGTACTAAATACATATTTTGTGTGACTCTTAAACATGACATATCACTATGTTTATCTTTCTTGTAATTTGAAATGATGCATAGGAGATGAAAATTCTAATCCAAACTTACTACATGTAATCTATTCATATTGTATGCACCAATTAAACATGTAGAAACATACAAAGAGTAGAATCGAGATTGTTATATAAACCACAAAGAGAATAATAATTTGAGCAAAATCGTTAATGAAGACGTCTCAGAGACAGTTGTGGATCATGATAAATGTGTGATTACTTAATAAATAGGATAGAAACTCGTACTAATGTTGTTGAAGGTATGTTGAAGCTTGTTCTAAAGAATATGAAAGATAATGTTGAACGGATGGAACAGTTAGAAGTGAAGTTTGGAACCATATTTTACTCAGTAAATCAATATGCACATTAACTATTGTCATTTTTGTGTGTATGTTATACTATATTTCATTTTGCAATGACAATGTTATTTCAATAATCATGTTTATAAGATAATACTTATGTTGATGTCGTAACTATTTTGCATAACATTATTTGATTGCAAAAAAATTAAATTGCAAGTACCCGGCTAGTATTTTCTGATGGAACAAAAAGAAATATAATTAACTTATATGACTTTTTGTAAGGACTTAATAATGACTAGACGAGTATCCGTGCATAGCAACGAAATTTTATAGCGGCATATAGTTTTAGTGATAAAAAAACGTTTATGGATTGTAAACGAAAAATAATAAAAGTTTGATGATTTGGAAAAAAATAATGTTTTGAAACCCGGTTCGAGCCGGGTGGTTCAAACAGTTGAACCGTTCCGGTCGAATGAGTCGATTTAAGCCGGGTCAACCCGTCGGAATTGAATTGTCCCTGGTCAACCCGGTTTTCGAAGTGTATTAATAATTTTCTTTCGAAACATATATTTTCAACATTTACCTTTTTAATTTCAACTTTTCACTTTTCGATTTTTCGTATATATAGTATAGATATACATAAAACAATTCACTTAATAATTCTAGCATCTAAATAACTACTAATTAATAAAAGCATATAAGACTAGATATTTACTTGTATGACTCAAATGAGAAATGATATATCAACGTACAATCTTTTTGCAGTAATTACCAAAATTTGTAACAAAGGGTTTTCGATCTATATAGTTGGACGATACTGTAACAAAGATTGAACACGGAATACTAGATCGTTAATCGTCGAGCAAGCTGCAACCTCAAAGTCAACACTCAACCTGTTGAAGATTGAACAAGGACAACAAACTACAAAGGAACACGTCTAAAGTTTAACAATAAGCACACGAGATACCCCTCAATGAACTATTTATTAATAACAATAAAACTTTTACAATTGAGGTAAAGAAGAATGTGAAACTAGCATCCCCTCATCTTTATTTACTAGAAGGGTACCCGCGCAATGCGGCGACGGGTACCCGGTTACTATGTTTGTGTCGAGCAAATATTTTTCATTTTAAACTTTCCTTATTTAATATTGTATCAAATACTTTAAAACGTAGTACATATATGTTTTTTAAAAATAGAACATTTAAATTATTAATAGTGTAATGTGTGTTTAGAAGCTCAGATGAAATTGTGTTAGTTTGTTAGTTAGTTTGTAGGCTTTATATATATGAAATATGCATTAAAAGGTAGTTATAGTATAGACGTTTTATTTTTTTAAATCATATTGCAGTTTTTTTATTTTTTTTTATTTAATTTTATTAATTGGATTGTTATATCAGATTCATTAAATGAGCTATTGCAAGTTAATGAGGTTTATAAATATTAGTGGCTCATACAATTAAAGAAATTAAAATTCATAATGTTACTTAACTCCTATTCATATGTAGTTAAGATTAGTTTGAAATCTTTCCAATTAAAAAAATGTTTTTGGTCTTATTTTTTTAATACTTCCTTTTTAGGAATGATCTAAATGCATTATAATGTATTAAGATAGGGAGTAGGAAACCATGTAATGCTCGGCTAAAGAGTCTCCTCAACTGACCTCACCATGAAACACGACCATATGGGGCTTCCTTACCATGCAAGTCAAACTTAACTAATCCTAGTTATAGTCTAGTCCTAATCTAGATTACAATATATATTTAAACGGTTAAACCCCTAACATATGTTGAGTGCACTCTTAATATTCAGCATATATATACACCAACGCAAAACTAGAGAGTCAATTTCATTAAGTATCGAGAAATTGCTGATCCCGTGGAACTCAGACGGCACATAGCAGTATAGCACAACTCGTGCTTCTGCTTCTAGTGTTGATAATGAATATTTAAACGGTTAAACCCCTAACATATGTTGAGTGCACTCTTAATATTCAGCATATATATACACCAACGCAAAACTAGAGAGTCAATTTCATTAAGTATCGAGAAATTGCTGATCCCGTGGAACTCAGACGGCACATAGCAGTATAGCACAACTCGTGCTTCTGCTTCTAGTGTTGATAATGAATATCTGACATGTGTTGCACTTGAAGAAAATTATTGTGCTTAATATAATTTATAAGCCATGTTCTTTCAAAACTTAACAAAAAGTCTTTATTTTCTTCTAAATAGTCCTACAAGCATGTTTTGATTTCAATGTCGAACAATTATCACACCTTCGTATGTGTTTAAAGAAATATACTGTATAAAGGAACAAGTAACATTAAATCAGCCTATACAATAACTAAATAAGATAAAATTTATTCTTCTTTCTCAAGAATTATTATATTCCCACGTTCGGATTAACTAATCCAAAAATATCTGGAAATCTTTATAAGTTAAGTTGCTTAAACTTGAAATTATAAACAACAAGCTTTAATTTGTCTCTTCCAAGATCTGTTATTTAAAATCGTACTGTAACATTTCTTTAGAATTACTCCATCTGTCCCAAATTAATAGTCCACGTTTCTTTTTTGGGATGTCCCAATTTAATTCTCCACTATTAAATATAGATAGAGAAGTTTGATCAAGTTTACTATATTGCTCTTTCTTAAAATTATTATTACATACTTTAAAGAATGCCATAATTAATTAGTTAAGGGTAAAACTGTCATTCTGTTAAAAAGTAAGAAAGAGAAATCTGTAATAAATGCACTTTTCTTAAACTGTGTGTTTTTTGTCGGGGAACAATTATTTTGGGACGGAGGGAGTATTATTTAGGGGGTGCTTGGTAAGGGGGTTAAAGGGGGTGGGGAATGCGTAAGGAATTCAAAAGGGCCCACCTCAATCAAATTAGGTGCTTGGTTAGGGGTGTGCAAAGGTATTGATTACACCGTAGTGGGTAATCAACATTATAGAGTAAATTGAGGGGTAAGGTACTGATTACCCATATCACTCAATCCTTTGCATTCCATTTCTCTTTTCCTTTACCTTTATCTTTCCCCACTTTAAACCAAGCGGACCCTTAATTTTTGAAGTACCGGAATTACCTATACAAACTAACATGGGTTGACACAACTTGCATCGAGATTTTAAATAAAACTGTCACTAGAATCACGGTACCGTACCATGTGCCTCGGCAATCACGAAGGCATCCTGAGTCAACATATGCGGCTTTTTATATAGTTTTTCTTAATAATGCCAAATTAGTTTATGATTAAAAAGCATTTGCCTACTCTAAAATAATTATATTCGCGCAATGCGACGAAAAGTAATTAATAAATATTTTTGTTGCGAACAAATGTTTTTTATTTAAACTTTCTTATTTAGTATGTTTCAAACACTTTATAATGTAATAGATATATGTTTTTCAAAAATAAAATGTCTAAATTATTAATAATGTAAATAATTACTAGTATTTCTAAAAATTTTAAAGCTTTTCAATGGGCACAAATATTTTTAAATTAAAATTTATGCAAAATTTATGCAAGCTCACAATTTTCACAACAAATTATACATTTGGAAAGTCTACACAACAAAGTTAGAATAATACTACCAAAACTTACCACCAACCCCATCTAAACAACCAATTTACACAAATATCATTTTAACATTTCCAACGAACGACAGTTTCCGACGAGCATAAACAAATTCAAATAATGACAATAGAATTTTCGAGCTGCAACTGCAGATTTGAAAAATACCATAAAGAAACTCATATTAATATTATAAAAAAATCCATATAACTCAGGAATACAAAACGGAAAAAAATATATTTCTTACAAAAACACTAAAAATCATATTTGTATAAAAACACAAATAAATATATAAAAAACTCATGAAAATCAGATTTCTTTAAAAAAACAAATATTAGATTTATAAAACATTCCCCTAAAAAAAAGCAGATTTTAAAAAGAAACATATTTAAAAACATTAAAAACAGATTTATACAAAATATAATAAAAATCTCGAATTTATAAAAAGATACTTAAATTTATAAAAATAGAATTAATAACATTTTTTCAAGAACATATACATACTCGGCAACAACATCTGTCAGTGGCGAGGTAGGCGGCGGCATTTTTTTCAAGCGAGACAATTACGTCAGCAATGGGGCTAGAGGCGGCTGTTAAAAAAACACAAATAAATCTAAAAAAAACTAAGATCTATAAATAAAAACTACAGATCTATAAAAAATCATATATGTTATCGTCAACTTTATAACAAATATTAACGACAATAAATATAAAGCATACGTATAAAACGACAACAACTTTTTCCGGCAGCGAAAGCAGATCAGTGGGAGCAGAAGGTTTAGTTGTCACAAGTTTAGCAGAAGACAAATATTTCCATAACAAGCATGTTAAAATGTCAGAATTTTAAGCATTTCTAAATAGGGAAATGTCCAAAATCCGTTATAATGTAATTTAGATTGTTTTCGACGTAGTTTATAAAACTATAAAGAGTAAATTACAATTTGGTCCTCGTGTTTTAAACAGGTTAAATAATTACACTGGTCATACATGTGATTGTCCATTTTTTTTATTTAACGAGCGTTACAAAGATCACGTTAAATACTCTTACGTGAGGGCATTTTAGTCTTTTAATACTTGTTCATTTTCAACCTCTAATTTTCTTCATATATAACAGATTAAGAACTTAGCTTATTTCCGGTCTTAATCTAGGTTTGATCATATAAAACTCACACTGTAACTCATATGGTGAAATGCATATCTAGTTTAAACATCTTATGGTTTTTGATTTTTTTTTTTCTTTTTTTAATGAACGAATGCTTATTTTACCTTTTGGCTATATTTAAACCACATTTTACCTTTTTGCTATATTTAAACCAAAAATTACATCTGGTAGATAGTAAAATGGAAGTGATTTCTTATTGTATTGTCTTCTTTCCCTTTATGAGGTCTTACATAAATTGTTGTCTTTCTTTAAAAAAAAGAGTAAATTACATTGTTTGTCCCTATACTTTTTTCAGATTTCACACGACATCTAAAAACACGAATCGTTGCCTTTTTGGTCTTTAAACTTTTTTTTGTCCAATTTTTCTAACGACGTTAGTGTCAGATCGTTATCTTCAGTCACATGCTTGGCACACGAGGGTAGGTTGGTAAATTACACCACCACCAATCATTTTCTTCTCTCTTTTTCAATCACCCCACCTACACCTTCCCACCTACCACTACATCTTTATCTTAATCTTCACCCACCACCACCACCATTCACCACCAATCCTGCCACCACCGTCCACCACCAGTCCAACCACCTCTAACAACCATCAAAAACCTCATAACAAATACCCATCTCATTCTCTCATTATATATAAACACCAACACCTCATCTTCATAAACTCAAACACAAATACTAACCCATGATCTTCCATATTTATTAAAAATCATCACCAAATTATGAAAACAATACACATCATTCCTTAGATTTATAAAATCCGTCGATCAACTAACCACCACCACAAATCTGATCAAACCACCACCACTGTTGGCACCATTGCATGTTGTCGTCAAACCACCTGCCAACAAGAACCACCCACCACCAGTCCCTGCTTCATCTTTCCCAAATAAATGCAAACCCCTTAATCAATTTTATATTCTAATAACGAACACACACTCACCTGCTTCATTTGTGATTGTGGATTATATTGTGGACTAGTTCATCTGTAAGAATTGGTAGTGTTTTAGGACTTTTTTAATTTGGTTTGATGAGATTAATTACAAAATTGAGAAAAGTGGGTATGCTTTCTACATTGTTTCTTTATTTGTATTTAAATGTGATGAATTTATGTAAGGGAGGATTTGAACTTTCTGAGTTGGTATCAATTTAGAATATGTGTGGTATGTGCAAATGTGTGGTACTGTGGTTATAAGTTCTTGTGTATAAGTTATTTGTGATGTGCTACAGGAGTTGTATGAATTGGTTATTAAGTGTGTTTTAAGACTTGTTTTATCAGTTGTAATAGTTTTTTTTTTTTTTTTTTTTTTTTTTTTTTTTTTTTTTTTTTTTTTTTAGTGTTATTCATGTAATTGTGCTGAAATGTGATGAATTAGAGATTGGTTTTATGACGGTGGTTGATTTTATTATTATTATTATTATTATTATTATTATTATTATTATTATTATTATTATTATTATTATTATTATTATTATTATTACTATTACTATTACTATTACTATTAAGTTGTGAAGTCAGCATTAGAAAATTTGCTAAGTGTAAGTTTAATTTGATTTTGTGAGTGTTTAGAAATAAGATGATGGTGGCAGGTAGTGATAAAGATGAATAGAAGAGATGGTGGTGGGTGGTGAATGGTGATAGTTGGAAATGAAGATAAATGGAGGAAGAAGATGAGAAGTTAAAAATGAGACGGAAAACACCAAAATACCCTTATGTAACTAAAGATAACGATCTAACACTAACGTCGTTAGAAAAATTGGACAAAAAAAGTTTAGGGACCAAAAAGGCAACGATTCGCGTTTTTGAATGTCATATGATATATGGAAAAAGTATAGGGACTAACGGTGTAATTTAGGGTTCAAAAATTATCTGTGGATGAGATGGGAGGGTAAACTTTTAACACATGTGCGATGTGACAACCAAATACATGACGCCATATTATTATGCGAATAAGTACATTATAACATGGTAGTATCTCATGTAGTTTTGCATACATCAAGTGTGAGTAGCGAAAATATTGAAACTACCACCTTTTAACAATTCTTTCTATGGTTCAAAAATTGGTTCGGGTAGGTTTTTTAAGTCATACCAATCCCAACCTTCGCACCTTTGGGGTTCAATATTTTTAGGCATTTGATTTGGGTCTGATAAATTTGCGCGCACGTAAGCAACAACAACGTGTATATCAGCTAGGACATGGTTGACTATAGTTACGACCTTTAAATTCTCTATGTCTAGTCCTGTTTCCTCCTTCACTTCTCTTGTTGCACATTCCTCGAAGCTTTCACCTGGGAATCAATTTGAATTTTGAAACAATAAGAAGAGTTTATATGTTTGTGATCATTTTGAGAAGAAAACGAATTGAACCCAAAGATGGTTAAAAAAGAAAGTTGGGAAACCGAAAACCAACAGAAAAGGTCTGGCGCCATTTCTTATTCGATACATATTTCAAATCACAAAAGTAATACTCTTTACATTATATATGCAACATACTTGAAGTATTAGGTTTTCCATTGTTGTATAGATCTAAGGCATGGGCGGAGCTATTAAGGGACCGGAAAGGGTCCCGGCCTCGCCCATTAGTGTATTTTTTCGCGATTTCATGTGTTAAAATTTTATTTTTCCATCCCTCCAATCTAATGTTCTTCCGGGAAAAAAATTGTTTCGGCCCTCCAAATTTTTTTTTCTAGCTCCGCTACTGATCTATGGGATAATATTCTTTGATTAGTTTTCCTAATTTGTATCTTATTTCGAACACTATCAAGTACCAATTTAGATATCGATAATCCATATCACATGTTTTCTTGTGAGGGTTTGCACTTTGCACTAAAAACATACAACAGGATACATGGGGCCGGGGTTTGATTAGAGAGAACTGTACTAACCATACTCAAGGTGGCCACCGTGGAGGTTAAAACTGCTACCAATAACGAGCTTTGGGCCACGACGTCCTAGCAGTATCTTTTCGTCTTTTACTATGAACACAACAACTCCAACCTGTGGCAGCCGAGATGTTGCTCCATTCTCTTTATACTAGAACGATACCCGCGTAATGCGGCGACGGGTACCTGTAACTATATTTTGCGTTATTCGGTTACACATTTAGTTGTTTATATGCTTTATAAGTAGAGATTGTTAAGCCAAATAATTTTAGTTTGAACAACCAACCTGCTTCCTAACCAATTAATTTTGAAATCCTTCCATAATAAGCAAGTAAAGCTGAATTTTAAGCCTTTATAACTATAGAATAGTCCTAAATGCATTATATAGTAGTATAGATTAGAAGGGATTTTGTGTTATTCGGTTACACATTTAGTTGTTTTTATGCTTTATAAGTAGAGATGGTTAAGCCAAATAATTTTAGTTTGAATAATTAATTTGCTTCATAACAAACTTCCTAACCAACTTGCTTCATAACAAACTTCCTAACCAACTTGCTTCATAACCAATTAATTTTGAAATCCTTCCATAATAAGCAAGTAAAAGCCGGAATTTTAAGTCTTTCTAATTATATAATAGTCTCAAATGCATTATATAGTAGTATATGCTTTATAAGTAGAGATGGTTAAGCCAAATAATTTTAGTTTGAACAGTCAATTTGCAACCAACTTGCTTGCTAACAAACTTCCTAACCAACCTGTTTCCTAACCAATTAATTTTGAAATCATTTCATAATAAGCAAGTAAAAGTCTGAATTTTAAGCTTTTTTAATTATAGAATAGTCCCAAATGCATTATATTGTAGTATAGATAATGCTCCCACGTTTTTTAGTCTATTATCTGAAGACTGTAAAATTATATTTTTGGTTAATTACGAAATAGATGAAAAATTGAAACACAATATGAGTGCTCACAGCATAACATGACATCTGTTATAATTTCTCTTTCGGATAAAACTTTTAGGCCGGGTCTATGCATGTATTTATGTTTGGTGTTTAACATTGTATGTGAAGTGTATGTTTTTAGTGTGTTAGTCGTGAGGTTGAAGAAGACGGTAGATCTTTTTTATTGTTAATAAATAATGTTGAGTTTAGTCTTTAAAAAGCCCGAAAAAGTCCGACCTTGGTCTGAAAAAATTTTGGGTCGGAATAGGCCTAACATTTTGGTTAGGGAACTATAAAAGCTCGGGTATTTTTCGGCCCAACCCAAGCCCGGCCTGGCCCGGGATTTGCGCACCTCGAGTGGTGGTAATGTTAATTGATACTTTGAAAATAAGGTTTGGCATGTCATTGTACCCATCGATGATCGATGTTACTAATAAAAAAGAAATTTAGCTGATACAAGCCTTATAACAAGTACGTAGTATTTCAAGTAAAAATAAATGTTAAAGATGTAATTTTGTGTATCTCTCTAACCTATTTTTATGCTCTTATTAAGGGGTAAAGCTAAAGATACGCAACATATTTTTACAAATAAACACAAGTACGTAACATACTTAGTAAAGTGTCAAACGTACGCAACATATTTTCAAAAAATCGTCGATATACGCAATATGACCTGCTGGCAGCAGGTTACCAGGTCACCTAACTTTAAAAGTTACACCTTTGGTCCCTAAACTGTCTCATATCTCGCGTACATGATCCTATTTTAGTAACGGTCGTTAAAGAGTTTTTAAAAAAACTTTTCAATATTTTTTTTTTAAAAATCGAGATAAAAAAAGTTAAAAAAAATTAAAATTAAAAAAAAGGAAAAAAAAATTAATTTTTTTTAAAGTTAATATGTTAAAAAAAATCAATTTTTTTTTAAAATAATAATATTTGCAAAAAAAAATAACTTTATTTTATAAATACGCAATTTTTTTAAAAAATTAAAAAGAAAGGAAAAAATTTAAAAAATTAATTTTTTTTAAAGTTAATATGTTAAAAAAAATCAATTTTTTTTTAAAATGCGTATTTATAAAAAAAATTAATTTTTTTTTCGCAAATATTAATTTTTTTTTTAAAAAATTTCATCTTTTTTAAATATTAAATTTAAAAAAATAATTTTTTAAATTTTTTTCCTTTTTTTAAATTTTTTTAAAATTATAAAATAAAATTATTTTTTTCGTAAATATTAATTTTTTTTAAAATTTTGATTTTTTTAAATATTAACTTTAAAAAAAAATAATTTTTAAAATTTTTTTCCTTTTTTTTTTTAATTTTAACTTTTTTTTTAATTTTAAATTTTTTAAACTTTTTTTATCCCGATTTAAAAAAAAATGTTAAAAAGTTTTTTTAAAAACTTTTTTAACGACCGTTACCAAAATAGGATCATGTACGCGAGATATGAGACAGTTTAGGGACTAAAGGTGTAACTTTTAAAGTTAGGTGACCTGGTAACCTGCTGCCGGCAGGTCATATTGCGTAGATCGACGATTTTTTGAAAATATGTTGCGTACGTTTGACACTTTACTAAGTATGTTGCGTACTTGTGTTTATTTGTAAAAATATGTTGCGTATCTTTAGTTTTACCCCTCTTATTAATAAATTTATGAAGACAACCTAAAAAATTGAATAACTAATGTGCTTCCCGAGCAACACCAAAAACTAGATTCAATTTTTGATAATTCACAAAAACAAAACCAGTAAACATAACTAAAAGTGACAAAAAATATATAAGAGGATGTGAGAATTTACTTGAATGATCGAACTAGTGGAAGAAAACACTCGTTCCTTGCTTTGTTCAACAATCTTCATCGAGGACTTAACGGGGTTTCATAACCTGGCAATTGTAAACAATTTGCGATGATTTAACATTCTTCCCCGAAGTGAGACCTCTATCAACATCTAATGAGATACCATGAGTTCCTAAACTTCACTATAAGTCGATCGAAGCTTTGGTCGTGGACTCGTGGACGTGTAGAACTTATGGAGATCACTAACTGGCCACATTTTATGCTATGCTCAATGATTGTGCAAGTACACATTATTACCACATTTGGAAATATTGTAACGAGCTTTAGTAGTATAGTATAAGACTGTTTATTGCAATGTAATCGATATTATATTACATGTATGTTTGGCGAAATGAGTTGGCAGGAGCTAGGTTGGAGTTATATTTTTTAAAGCTGTTTAATGATTTAGTTGAAGTTGAAGCTTACTAATATAAAATCGCATAAAAAGACATAAAACTAAACTAAGATATATTTTCGGCTTTTGCGTAATAATCTATTATATTTTGAACTTTTAAAGAGTATTTAAGTAATTTTGCTAGCTATAAGCCCCTATAAGCTTTTTTCAATGGGCTTGGGCTTATGAAGTCTTACGACTTATAAAACCTTTCATAAGCCAGTGTGATAAACAAATATTAGTTTATAAGCCGGCTTATTTTAAAAGCTTAAAGCCTTATAAGCTTCGCGCGAAACACAATCTAAATATGACGATTAGTTACAGTTTTAGGCCGTGCCAAGCACGGCACAGTTTTAGGCCGTGCCAAGCACGGCCATGACCGTTAACAAGATAATCTATTATAGTTGCTACAAGTCATATAATACAGGGATCAAAATGCAAAAACAAAAGCTCTCTCAATTCTATCATCACAACTGGATATACAACAACATTTGATCACTTAAACCATATCATCTACATTGTCTTAATTTTATAAAAAAAATGGATGTAATGTACTCATCAATGCAATCTCTAAACACCCTTTTAACCATACCCAAATTTACCCGCCAAAATTCAAGAATCTCAGCACTGAAACTTAGTCAACCAGTTTCGACCCGCCAACTGCTCGACAAAATGCCTCACTCAACTGATTCTTTAGTATGGAACAGCATTATCCAAACACATTTAGGAAATTCTGATTTTATTAAGGCAATGTTGACGTATAACGAAATGTTAGCGCGTGGGGTTCGGCCTGATAGGCATACATTTCCTAGAATGTTATCTGTTTGCAGGCTTTCGCGTAGCTTGTCTTTAGGAAAACAGCTTCATGGGCAGGCAATGAAGTTGGGTGTTTGTAATGATATGTATGTAATTGGTGGTTTGATTGAGTTGTATGGGAATCTGGATGGTGTTCATGCTGCGAAATGTGTGCTTGATAACTGTGAAGGCAGGTTAAGTTTTGTATCGTGGACGTTGTTGGTTAAGTTGTGTGTTAATAAAAATGAGCCTGCATTGGGGATTAAGTTTTTTAATGAGATGGTGAAGTCAGGGGCTGAGATTGATGCTGTTTTGCTTAGTACGGTTATTAGTGCTTGTGTTCTTGTGAAATCGTTGAAGGATGGTAGGAATGTACATCAAATTGCTAGGAAATGTGGGTTGGAGTTTGATGTGTTGGTGAGTAATTCGCTTTTGAAAATGTATGTGGAATGTGGGAGTGTTAAAGATGCGCGTGAGCTTTTTGATCAGATGACATCACGAGATGCTATCTCATGGACTTCGATTTTGCAAGGGTATGTGAAGAATGGAGAGATAAATGAAGGGTTAAAATTGTTCAGAAAGATGATTATTGAAAATAGCATAAAACCAGATGTGGTAGCAATCTCTAGTATCCTTCCGGCTTGTGCAAGAATGGCAGCCCATAAAAACGGAAGGGAAATTCATGGGTACTTAATTAGAAACAATATTCCAATAAATACAAAAGTCGAGAATGCGTTGATAGATATGTATGCAAAATCTGGACGATTGGAGTATGCCTCGATTATCTTTTCTAGAATGAAATCCAAAGATATTGTTTCATGGACTGTGATGATTTTAGGCTATAGTTTGCACGGTCAAGGTCATCTTGGAGTTGACTTATTTCAAAAAATCCCATCAATAGACATAGACGAGATCAGTTATGTTACAGCCCTCTATGCTTGTTGCGCATCCCGAATGGTTGAAGAAGGTATGCATTATTTCAATTGCATACAATCACCTAAATTAGTACATTGTGCTTTAGTGGTTGCACTTCTAGCTCGTGCTGGAAAATGTGATCAAGCAAGAGCGTTTATTAATGAACGGAGAATAAAAAGGGAACCAGAGGTATTAAGAGCGTTGATCGATGGATGTAGGATTCATAGGAATATAACTACAGGAAAAAGATTAATCGAGCACCTATGTGATTTGGAGCCTCTTAATGCTGATAACTACATAATGATGTCAAATTATTATGCACAGAGTGGGAAAAATGACATGGTTGATATATGGAAAGAGACGATACGAGATATGGATTTGAAACCAAAGATAGCGTATAGTTGGATAGAGTTTAGAAACAAAGTTCATGTATTTAAAACAGGGGATGTATCACATCCAAGGTCAGAGGGTATATATTGGGAGTTGGAGTGTTTGATGAAGAACTTTGAAGAAGGTGGTTCTCAATGGGCCCCAGAATTTGGTTTTCATGATGTAGATGAAGAGCGAGAGTGTGTTCCTATTGGTCATAGTGAGTTGTTGGCAATTTCATTTGGATTGATTAGCACGAAAAGTGGGAGTACTATTCGTGTGACTAAGAATCATCGTGTTTGTCATAGATGTCATGAGGCTGCAAAATATATCTCTAAAGTAACCAGCCGGGAGATCATATTAAAGGATCCAAACCGTTTTCACCATTTCAAGAATGGGATATGCTCCTGCCAGGAATTTTACTAATTGGTTATTCAGGACTTAACCTTAATAAAGGTCAAAGGGTTATCAAACACACCCATAAGCTAAAGTCAAATGGATCTATTTTGATTGAACATTTATGATCAAGCCATGGCTGAAGATGGAAGAACTTTGGAGTTATGCAGCAACAAGGTAGTAAGACTGAAATGTTGTGATACGACGAGTGAAGAAGTGAAGGTATGTGGAATTCTAAGCTATTGACTTTTATTTTCGCAATTACATTTCCCTCAACTTAGTTGCGATATATTTGATTACCACAGTTTTGGAGAACTTTTTCCAAACAGTCTTCCTTTATAAGAGAAAGGCAACTTACGATTAATTTACAACTAAATACCGTGGGATTGGCTTAGTGGTAAGTCACTCGGACTTGGTGGCTCTGGCTCATGATGCATCAGGTTTCGTGTTTGACTAACACATGCTGGATATTTCTAAGGACATGTAGAGGCGGCAAGTGTGTGTGTGTGTGTGTGGGGGGGGGGGGGGGGGGGGGGGGGATTGGGGTTTGACCCATAAACACTTCTTTCACCTTTTTATGTATAACCAGTGCCTTAATTATGATTTACAACAATAATTTTATCACAATTATAATCTAACTCTTTTAATAAAACGATTTGAGAGGTATAGGTGAACTGATTCTCTTTCCTTAGCAGTTTATTTTAGGAGAAAGTTTGCATGCTTATGCCCGATGGGCCAGAAGGCCCAAACTTTGATGAGTCGATGTTTAGGAGAAACTTTGCATGTACCCCATGGATATTTGGACCAAGGTCTTCCAAACAAAACATAGACTCAGGTACAGGATAGCTGATCCCTAATTGTGTTTTCTTGACCATCACGCCATAAAGATCCCTAATTGTGTTTTCTCTAATTTCTCTGTTTGCTTGACTACAGTAGATTATGTTGACGGAAACAACACAGAGGATCTACTACCTGAGGAGTCGGCAGCTTGAAGACAGCACAAAGCACTGATGGCTAAATAGGAGGAAGCCCATGTTGTTCATGACTAACCCCAAGAGGCTAAAGATTTTAAGGAGCAAGTAACCTAATTCTCTGCAACAAAACCTTCTGATGGAATGATGAGAACAAAATAACAAATCTATAAAAGAGAGGTGAGGTTAAATGTTAAAATACTTCATACATTTCATCTATATGCTCAAGTAAAACACTCATTACCAAATTGTAATTCCTTAACGATACATTAATTCTGATACTATAGGAACATCTAAGAGACAAAACTTGTTAAGTTACATGTCCAGAGTGTACAAGCTTTCAAATCGTCATTTGGTGCTAGAAAGATGTCCAGGTGAAGATTTATTGAAATTGAAGTTGTTCTATTAATTTGTTCAAGCTAAAGGCCATGTGATAGATGGAGTGATTTCAATAGCCATTTTCTCTGCAATAAAATAAATAGGGGCTTTTAAAGAAATTTGTATATGCACATATTCGCTTGTGATGTCTCTATTTCAAGGGTCATCTTATCTGGGAGTCATATGAAATAATGTACCGAGATGAAAATGTGGAATATTATTGTTCTTTGGCTTGTGATGGATATATACGGTTCAAAGACCATTTCATCTATGTAGTGCAATTCGATGACTAGTACGTATATACAGAAACGCACATAGCCACATAGAAGTAATATTTCAAGTTCCGTGACTTGTGCATGTGTGTCCAGTGGCGGACCTAAGAAAATAAGATGTTGGGGCCAATTTTTTTTATTTTACTTATTTATTTATTTATTATTATTATTATTATTATTATTATTATTATTATTATTATTATTATTATTATTATTATTGACAATAGCAACAATATGCGGAAGAAAAAAATATGATCGAAATGATAAAGCGAGTATTATTACTCGGAGATGAATGATTAGTTTGAGAGTGTTAAATGTTAGATTTTAGTATGTAGGTAGGAGGTAATTTCAATTTTGGTTGGGGAGCACTTTCGAAAAAAAAAATAATAAAAAATTACACTAAAATCTTATCTTTTTTGGCTAAGCCATTGGGAGCACCGCCACCCCAAACCCACTATATAGGTCCGCCCCTGTATGTGTCCGCGTACATTTATTGTTAACGTCCTTGGTGGTTTTATAGTGCATTGAGATTCCATTTTTATTTATTTATTTATTTTTAAAACGACAACTATCTCATAATATACACACCACATACTTTTGTGTACGTTTTTAGACGTTTGTGTACACTTTCATATGTTTTTGTATCTTTTCATATGTTTTCGTACGTTTCGTAGTACATTTTTGTATGTTTTCATACATTTTTATATGCTTTCATCCTTTTTTATATGTTTTTATAAGGTTTTATACGTTTTTGTACGTTTCTTATGTTTTCGTACTTTTTGTACATTTTTATACATTTCTGTACGTTTTTGTATGTTTGTGTACGTTTTTATACATCTTCTTATGTTTTCATCCGTTTTATGTGTCAAAGAACACACAAAATTTTGAAAACTTCTTTTTTTCATAACAGCCAAATATTTTATAATTTTTAAAAGTGTTTAAAAGCAATAATATTTCAATTCTTTGATATCGTCCAAAATAAAAGGTTTCAGATTTTAATGATAAAATTTATAAAGTTTAGCATTACAATAAAAAATGAATTTATTAGTTAAAAAAAATTAAATAAAAAAATGTTCGTTTTTGCTTTTAAATATTCTTAAATAGATTTAAAAACAGTTTTTATTTTGAGAATTATAAAAAGTTTTTATAGAGTGAAAATTTTTTATAAACTATAATTTTTTTTATTTACATAGATTTAAAAACTGTTTTGAGTACAAATATATATATATATATATATATATATATATATATATATATATATATATATATATATATATATATATAAATTCTCGAAAATTTTATTAATTAGTTATTTAAAAAATTTCTAAAATTTTCTGCATTTATTACGAAAAATTATGAAAATTTAAGAATTTATTTTGAAACTTTTATTGTTATATTTTATAAAGATTTAATTTTTTAAATTTAAATTGATTAAAAAACAATTTTAAGTAAAAATTATAAGGACGATAAATGAAATTTTAGCAAACCACGAGGACTGCCTATGTAATTTACTCATAATATTTTAAATAAATCAGTATATGTTAGTTGAAATCCTATGTAGATGCACATGTGGCAAAAAAAGTTTTGGGCTTCGGTTAAACAAGTTTGGTGGGGCACAATATTAAGTGAAATGAAAATTAGTACATGTACTAAAATGATATATTTAAAAAGTACGTAGCTATTTAACGGCCAAAATTCAGAAAAGTAAAAATAAAAGTCACAGGTTAAACAATAATCTGTGATTTACAAGAACCAATAAATAATTTGTTTTTGTGTACTTATGAGTGGATGATAGTTTTGTCAGATGAAAATGAAAGGTGTGATATGTTGTTGTACCTTACGCTTTTGTGCATGGAAAGATTCAATACGAATAATTCTGTACATTTAGAAAATTCATTTTCTAATCATCACCAACATTGAATCGACAATTTACAAGTCAGTAAATGTTACACGACCAGTTTTTTCAGCAATATTAAGATTGTGGATTTGTGGTTAAAATTTAAGTGATATTTGCTATATAATGCCCACTAGACAGTGTTTAAATCATATTTATTAATCTGTCATTCCATTTTTTAGACAACTCTATATTAATTAACTTTTACAAATTTTGTTATCCTTTCCTTAATTAAAAATTAAAGAATAAAGAAAAAATTATAAATAAAGATAAAGTTAAAGTTAAAAAAAAAAAATGTTCTACAACAACAGTGGAAAATTAAAGACAAACTGAAGATAAATTAAAGAGTTAATAAGTCGCCTTTGTGGTTTGCCATGTTTCACGGGTTTAGTCCATGCTCCTTTTTTCAGCAGGTTACGTCCTTGTGGTTTTTGACCCGTTACGGGTTTGGTCCTTTGACCAATAATTATGTCAGTTGACCGTTAACTTGAGGGTATTTTCATCTTTTCATATATTATTATTATTATTTGAGTATGTTTCAAAAGTCATCCTTGTGGTTTGGTCGAATTGCATATTTTGTCCTCGTGGTTGAAAAATTCAAATTATTATTATTATTATTTATTATTATTACTCTTTATTTTATTTTATTTTATTTTTTGTTTTTTTATTACTTTATTTGTCATTTTCATAATTACTTTTTTTTTCAGTTTCTTCAGGGCTTTTTTTTTTTTTTTTTTTTTTTTTTTTTTTTAATTACATTAAATCATTTTGATTTTGATTTCTTTTTCAATTATTTTGAAATTTTAATTTATCGATAAATAAACTAGTTAGTTGTGAACCATCATAACTTTGTTTCATAGTTATTTCGATATAGATACAAGTAAGAAGTCAAATATAGAAATTATCATTGATTCATTTCCAACAACATTACTCCAATGAGATTAATAGTACCATAATATCTAACAATTCTAAACTATCAGATAAACTACTAAACAACAATATACAAATTCATAAAAATATGAAATGTTAGTCTTAGCAATTTTATTTTATTTTTTTTGTTTCAAAAGTCTAAGATTGGCATTTCATATTTCTTAGAGTGATATTTTATATTTCTATGAATTTTTATAATTGTTGTTTCATACTTTGTGTGATAGTTTTGAACTGTTAGATATTATGGTACTATTAATCTCATTGAAAAAATGTTGTTGGAAAAGATAATTTCTATGTTTTACGACTCTTTTGTATTTATTAAAGTTGATATGACTACGAAATAAGTTAAAAGTTATGATGGTTCATAATTAACTAGTTTATTTATTGGTAAAATAAAATAAAATCAGACCAATTGAATGAAAATAACAGAAATTGAAAAAACAAAAAATTTTAAAAAAAAAATACAAAACTAATAAAGAAAAAGAAAAGAATAAAGAGTTAATTACAACATACTCAAACAATAATAATAATAATAATAATAATAATAATAATAATAATAATAATAATAATAATAATAATAATAATAATAAAGTGATGTTTTATATTAAATAATAATAATAATAATAATAATAATAATAATAATAATAATAATAATAATAATAATAATAATAATAATAAAACAAAAAATAGCTACGTTTGTCTGGATGTGACTGGGGTCTCCCCGTTTGCTGGGACTGGGGTAACGACATGGGCTCCTGGGGCTGCGTTGTGTAATGCTGTGGAAAAGAAAAGGAAGAAGTATGCGTCCAAGTGTGAAGACAATGGATACAAGTTCGTCCCTTTTGCTTTTTCCACGTTTGGGGAACTTGATTTGGAAGCTTTGAATACACTCTCGCGCGTCGGGACTATTGCCAGTAGCCACTCTAACAACGTTAAGAGCGGTGCTTTTATTTTTCATCGAGTTAGTTTGTGTATTCAAAAAGAAGTGGGAACTCAGATTGTGTCTAGACTCCCCTCCAATTTCATGTAATTTCCTTGGTTTCAATGAAAAGTGACGGTTAATAATAATAATAATAATAATAATAATAATAATAATAATAATATGAAATTTTCAAACAACGAGGACGAAATCTGCAATTTGACCAAACCACAGGAAAGATTTTTGCAACGTACTTAAATAATAGTAATAAAGTATTTGAAAAGAGGAAAATAACCTTCAAGTTAACGGTCACCTAACATATTATTGGTCAAAGGACCAAACTCGTAACGGGTCAGAAATCACAAGGACATGAGCCGTTGAAAAAAGTAGCACGAGGACTAAACCTGTGAAACCCGGCAAACCACAAGGATGATTTATGTAGTTAATTCTAAAATAAAAGATAAAGATAAATGTAGAATTGATTTATTTTGGAATCATTTATTCCGGTCACTTCTTTCTCAAACATAAGTACAAAGATAGAACACCTGAAACTAAAGCTAATCCTAACAAAAAGAGGATCACCAACTTGACTGAACCAAAATGGACCTACATCACCTTTGGCGAAATACGCTAGTGAGACTTTCATTATGCACTTAACACCATAAGATGGGAGCAGACACACTCTAGCATTCAATGCATCGATCCACCAGTTACGTCAAAGTTTTCGTACTTTTCTATTATGATGACAAAATTAAGACTAAACACTAGAAATAAAAATAACACCTGATATGATTGTTTGATTGTGAGGATGAATAGATGTTGATAACTCAACTTAAAACATGTAGCCCGCCGACATTGCCCGCTTATCATCTTTACCATCTTCAAATCATTTGGCTCAAAATCATGAGGAAATCGGAAACTATGAACCTTCCATGGATCAAAAACATCGTGTATGCGCAGAAAGATAAACTAGTTAAATAAATAAGCAATGGAAGTCTTAAATAATACATTGTACTTTTTCTTAAACCCGTTAAAAGTTTTAATGAATAAATAATGCAAACACACAAAAGATAGTTCATATAAATGAATGTAGAAGTAAACTATAAGGCTATGATTTGAATTTCAAGTGGATCAACAAAACGTTCCAACCTCATTTCCTACTTATTTCGAAAGACTATTGCAAGTACCGTTTATTTTAGAAATCATATTACAATAAATAAATAACAGAAAGTAAATAACAGACAGAAATGGGTAGAAGCAGAAGACAAACACTTTGAACGATAAGTAAATAAAAGCAGTAAAGGTCGGTCAAGGCACGAGGCTCGTGTTTAACACGATTCCCCTAAAACATATTCGTCGTCTGTTTTCAGGGTACAACGGCCAAAGCTGAAGTACAGCCGAACGTGACACACTTGCCTACAAGATCACGAAAAGCTGAGTGTTTCTGATCGAAAGAGTTTCTGAAAACGTCTATAGGAGTTATGTATTTCTGTGTAGAAAACTGAATGAGGAGTCGTTTATTATATAGGCTAAACCTGTCTTGGTTACCAAGACAAAATATCACCGAAAAATAAACCGATATGCAAATCTGTTAAAACAATAAACACGATTTGCATATATATTATTTACACAGGGACGTGACACACTTGCCTGAAAGATCACGAAAAGCTGAGTGTTTCTGAACGAAAGAGTTGCTGAAAACTTTTATAGGAGTTTTGTATTTCTGTGTAGAAAACTGAACGATGAGTCGTTTATCATATACTCCCTCCGTCCCATAATTATATTCCACTGTTGACTTTTGAAGTCTTTAGTTTTCAACTGTAACCTTAAATATTTTTATTTATGTTATATATTACTTGATGCAAAATATATGAATGGATTGAGTTTTGCATGTATTTTCCATGGGTATAATTTTTATCAAATATTATATAACACAAATAAAAATATATAAGGTCAAAGTTATCAAATGAAGACTTAAAAAGTCAACGGTGGACTATAATTATTGGACGGAGGTAGTATCACCTAAAAATAAACCCGCAAGTATGCGAGGTTTCAAAGCTAGCATTTGTGTCCGCAGATCGCGCGTGAGTTCAGAAGCTTCGAACCCATTTCGGTAAAGGATTTCGCAAGTGAGTCCAAAATTTGCAAAAATCATTTTGCAACAACCATGTTCCAACAGTTTGTTGATTAGAAATGAGTGATATCAAATAAACATTTAAGTTAAGCAAGGCAATAATAATATCTGGACAAATTGATGATAACAATCCAAAATAAATCATTGTTATCACTATCAGTTGTATAAAAAAGCATAATTCTGTACTCATACAATATGTTCGGATGGTTGAGTTGCAAAACTAGCCATTTTATTCATTAATTTTGTAGTTTTTTTCCAAAAAAAATATGTTTTTTATAATGAAAATCGGTTTTATCCCATAAGTTGCACGCGCCTCTTTTATTACAATAATACAATCATAATTACTTTCTTTCAACCTTAATGCTTCCTACCACGGGACACAGAATAAGACGACTTAGATCAGAATATATAGCATTCGCATAAATGTTCTAACATAGAGTAGAATCTAACAACCCTTGTTTTAACACTTCTAACACCTTAATTGTTGTTTGTTTCATTAAGATGTATTGAATCTAGAGTTGACTACCATATCTTAGTGTTAAGAGTGGATGATGAATCATATTAGAATCTAAATCATAAAATGGTGTTTTTTAGGGTTTTGTAAAATGTTTGAATTGAAATTCTTGGAATTTTTCAATTTAAATATAGAAGCATTGCATTTGTTTTACAAAGAAACTCGCTAAACGTTTCAACAATATATATAAAAATATTTTTTTTATAAACATTTTTAGTTTCATTTCTTGAAAACAAAAAAAACATATATATAAAAAATATATATTTTATAAACATTTATAATTAGAAAAGAAACAAAACGAAAAACGAGTATGAGAGGCAATAGGAGTTTTCCTCCACCTCTTATTAAGTAAGATTTTCTACATCTTACCGTCTTTTAATGAAAAAAAATAATTAAATGAAAAAATAACGAAACCTGTTACCGTCTCTTACTCATCAGGTAAAATGCATTAGAGTCATTTTTGAAAAACAAACACCTACTTAACTCTTTCTTCTTCTTCCACTAAAAAATAAATAAATAAATAAATAATAAATAATAAATAAAAAAAATTTAAAAAAAAAAAAAAAACAAAAACAAAAAACAAAAACAAAAACAAAAACAAAAACAAAAACAAAAAAAACAAAAAAAAAATGAAACTTTAAGGATTCATATACTTAGTTACTTTCCGGTTGAGGGCCTATATATGCGATGAGCACTTCAACAATTTTCACCAAACTTAATAAATTTTTCCCTAATTTAGCCCTTGTAGTGAAACTCGGGTACGCACTACATACATATATACTAGATCACTTGTTGGAGTCAAAGTGCCATCAGGTAGTAAAATGCCAAACGAATTAGATGATGGAGTCTTGGTAAATGTACTAAGAAAGCTTGGATGGGTAACCTTAAATTTAATTGCGGGTGTGAATCCCATCTACGCTATGTCGTATCAGCCATGGGATACACCATTAATAATGGCGTCGCGTTGGGGACATTTGTCTGTTGTTCGATGTTTACTGAAATACGGAAAAACAGTCCTTAGTGTGGAGTCCTTTCAAAAGTTCATGTGGACCCCTAACGGGATGAATGAAACAGCCTTTGATGTGGCATTTGAAAAAGGTCATGTTAAGGTAGCAAAGCTACTAATGGAAAATGTATCTCTCGAGTGTTTGGTCTCAAAGAGGAACAATGAAGGAAAGCTTCTGGTTTCCAAGTTATGCTACCCTGAACATGACGATATTATTTTGGATACTTTTGACAAGGCAACCAACGCAGTCATGCATCCATTAGCCATAAGTATTCACGAAGAAGAAGTTCTACAACAAGGTACTAATTCTATAAATCCAAGCTTGGAAGCTATAGATAAAAAAGTTGATCACATAAAAATATAAAATAGTAATTTTGCTGACTACATACAATGACAATTTTAAATCTTTCGCTACCTTAAGTAGCTTTTAATAAATAAACTCAAACTTCAATATATTACATCTTTTATATAAAGAGTTAATGTTATAAAATAGCAACTTACTTTGGAAAGTAAGTTGTTTATATTAGTCAAGGTTATAAAAGGCGTGGGGCGTGGCGTGGTGGCATAGTCACGCCTCAAGCTTTACGCGTCATGACGGACCCTTTGTGTTTCTTAATGCGTCACTAAAGCGGCAAAAAAATATTTATAGATTTATGTATTTATAATTTTAGATCATATTACTTGTTTTATATTAGACATTTAGACTACTACCTACTATATAATTATCATGCTCATATATCAAATAGCCCAAATTCCAAATACTAGTTCAAAAATAAAATAAAATAAAAAAATAATAAGTAAATAAAAATAAAAAACAAACTGGTTCAAAAAGTGGTGTCACGCCTTACCAAAAAGCGCATTTTCTCGCCTTATTTTATGTCTTTTTGCATCACGTCTAGATAAGCCGCCAAGATTCATTTCGTGACGGCAAGGCCATGCCTCGCGCCTTGACGCACCTTTTAAAACACTGATTTTAGTACTTAAACTTTCTTTTATCTAGAATGGTTACTTACATGTGTAAGTCATCAAAAGGAAATTAGAGGTTTTAATGACGAAAAGGTGTTACTAATCTAAAAAAACATTTTAGTCATTTTTTATAAAATGTTGGTAAAAACTTTAAATTATAAGATTTAATGACACTTTTATAAATAATCTAAAAAGCAAAAAAAATATCCTCGTACCTTTTTCTCCTCCGACACTTTTACGCACACTCTTTAGGTGTAATAAAAACACATTAAAATTTTGGTGACATCTTTTTATACTTTTAGTGACATTTTATTAATTTTAGTTAAACTTTTTTTTAACTTTTAGTGACATTTTTTATGTCACTAATGATCATTTTTATATAATGAATGGTTATTATATTTTTGCCTCATTTTCTTAATACACCGGCTAAAATTTTGACCGCTATTTGCTTTCAGAAAGTAAAAAAAACTATTATATGACACAAAATATAACTTCGCTACTTTAAATTGAGAAAAATAAAGTTGAGTACCTAAAATTTAAGTTGAGTACCAAAGTGTTTAAAAAATTCATTTTTTTTCGTTGTTGATCATTCATAATGGACGTGCTATAACAATAAAAACACACACAAAAATGTCTCTTACAATTCAAATTGTTCCAATAATTCCAATTGCCGTTATTTGGAATGGATTAATCTATTTTGGGTTTTTAGTTTTAGCTTTTTTTGTTATAGCTTATTAATGTGTGAGAAAAGTTCAATTTAGATTTAATATTCTCTAAGAGCGGGAGGTGCAGCTCGCCACCATGGTTCGCAATTCCAATGTGGCACTTCGCTACCTCTTCACCACACCAGGTGAGCTTGTTTTTTCTTGCCACATTGTTGCTCTTCGTCTGCACGGCGAAGCAAATACATGTCCTTTTCAACCTTATTTGTCAGATTTGTTATTTTACTCTTTGAGTAAAAGAAATAAAATAGATAGTGGTGGGCCTCAAATGAGTAAGTTAAAGTTAGTTGTTAGTGAGGGGGTTAGTTGTAGAGGTTTGTTAAAGTGATGTGGCACCTAGTGGGCCCCAAATGACGTAGGGAGGGTGCTCACTGCACCTAGTGCTCTAAAGATCGAATAAATCAATCCTAGCCATCCAATTTTTGATCAAAACAGAAAAAATAAATTTTCACCTTTTTTTTAACATTAAATATCTCGCAAACCGTTAATCGTTACGCGAAAATAATCATACCATCACTACGAGAATTAAATCATCTATCTATAGAGAGGCACTTCTATATACTTTTGAAGATTTATTTATTTATTTATTTATTTTTATTTTTTTGACATTTTTTTGTAAGTGTTGAATTTTACGTCTGAAAAATTACATGTGATATGCTATTTTCAAATAATATGTAGTTTTATGAAATCACACGTGATTCCTTACATACAAATCACATGTGAATTTCCAATACGCATATTTTAACACCAAAATAAAAGTCGAAAAAAAAAGTTCCCCGAAAGTATTTCAAAGTGCCAGTCTACTAAAAGATAAAAAAAAGTTCTCATCGCGATTGTGTATTTTTCGTAGCTTAAAGATTTACCATTTGAAAGATATTTTAATTTTTTTAAAATGGTTTTTTTTATTAATCTATGAAGAATATGAGATCTATATTAATCTCAACTCATTAATGTGTAAGGTTTTTTTTTTTTTCTTTTTATTTCCCCTTAAAAGGCTTCATGTGCACAATGTCCCAAACAAACGCTATAAAATTTTAGCTTTCCAAAAGATTTGATTTTTTTGGGAAAGCGCCAGAACCGAACGGTTCTGACTCAAACCGTCCCAAAAACCGAAAATTTGGAATTTTAGAACCAAGAACCGAACCATGGTTCTTATATATGGTTCGATTTGTAGTCGGTACCGGTATGGTTCATCGGTTCTTTTTTATTCCTCGATGTTTTTCGACACCCCTAAGATAGAGTATTACTATCCCTACCCCTACTTACCCCAGCCACCCTTTTTTACCCATTTTATTGAGTGTACAAATCCACGACAGATATGGATGGATAAAATATGATGGTACATGGCTTCTTATAATTCGAAATACAAATTTATCATTATTAAAGAAAAGTATTAATGAAAATAGGGGTGTCCATGGTATCGGAACCGGAACCGAAAAAACCGATAATCGAAAATAAGGAAAATGTGGAACCGAGAACCATCCCAAGTTCTTTGGTTCGATTCAGGTACGGAAATTTTTGGTAATTCCCGACGAATACCAAAGTGTTTAAAAAAATTATTTTTTTTGTTGTCATTCATTTATAAACGACGTGCTACAACAATACAAACACACACACAAAAATGTCTCCTACAATGCAAATTGTTCCAATAATTTCAATTGGTGTTATTTTGAATAGATTAAAGGTTAGGGTTTTAATTTATTATGGCTTTTTAGTTTTAGATTTTTTTGTTACGCCTATTAATGTGTAGATTTTTTTTGTTTTTAAAGGTTTCATGTGCACAATATCCCAAACAAACCCTATAAAATTTCATATTTTCAAAAGATTCGGTTCTTTTCAGGAAATTAGTGGAACCGGACGGTTCTGAACCGAACCGTCGTAAGAACTGAAAATTTGGAACTTTAGGAACTAAGAACCGGATCATGGTTCTTATATACGGTTCGGTTCCTAATCAATACCGATACAGTTCTTCTGTGTTTTTGGACACTCTTAAAATAGGTTATGAAAAGGAAATTTTTTTTAAACAAGATATCTTTACACGCGTTTCGCAGCGGGTGCAAAAGCACTCATTTTGTAGTTACAAAACAAAGATTTAACAATAATATGTTCTTTTAAGAAGAATTATTAACATAATATAGAGATGATGTAAAGGAGCAAAAATATAGAGGTTCCTAGGTAGGGCTAATTTGTTTTATTACTAAAGTTAAATAGGTGTTAAAACTTAAAATATACTCTCTCCGTCTCAAAATAAGTGTTCAGTTTGACTTTTTAAAGTTTTTTTATTCAACTTTGACTTTAAATATTTTTATTTATGCTATATAGTATTTGGTGGAAATTGTACTAATAAAAATACATTTAAAACACAATTCATTCATATATTTTGCATCAATTATTATATACAAATAAAAGTATTTAAATACAAAGTTGAACAAGAAAAACTCAAAAAAGTCAGGACACTTATTTTGGGACGGATGTAGTATAACTTAATAGGTTTAAGGGCTATTTAATAATATTAGTAACCTTAAAGAGTTTGAGTTTTTTTTTTTTTTTTTTTTTTTTTTTTTTTTTTTTTTTTTTTTAACGCTAATGCTAATGCTTAAAAAAAATATATAATTAAAAAAAAAATTATAGTTTAGGGACTGTTTTGCATAATTGTTAAACTGAAGAGGTTGTTTATTAGCATTGTGTAACTTTAGGGTTGATTAATAAATTTTTGTGATGGACAACTGTTAAATTCAAGAGATTGTTTATTTGCATTATGTAAAAGAGGAGAATTTTTAAATGATGATTTGACAATAATTTAAGGTCCCAAATCAAGAATTTTTAAATGATGATTCGCATGGTTAGTCTATAAGTTCCAAGAATTTTCAAATGATGATTTGAAGGTGATTTTCAAATGAGAATTTTCAAATGATGATTCCCGTGGATTTTCCATAACTTTCAAGGATTTGTATGTGTGTATCCGTAATGGATGGTCTCTTGCTAAGTTGGTCATGCATGTTGGACGCGTCCCCCATTATATGGGATGGTCATTGGTTAGTCGGTCGGCATGATTTGCATAACTCAGTTGTATACTTGATTGAGTCATTTTGGTTTATTTTTGTGTGAGTGTGTATTTTGGGGAGAAAATTAATCCATCATTGGCTACGGAGGTTTACCTGCGCCGACTCTGGACTATCCACAAGGGTAGTCGCCCTAGGGTTAGTCGGCTCGCAATGTCAATTCGGAAACCCATGTATACAAAAAAAAAATATGTAAGGTATTTTTGTGTTTAAATAAGGTATATCTTTTGTGGTGACCGCGATCGTCTTATTACACTAAATTGATCATAAAAAATTTGTAGTGAATTGACATTGAGATGGCAGTGGTGACAGTAATCATCTGCAGACTGCGGTCATTATTACATTCAGCCTCAAGGGCTGATTTTTAAAATTTCTAGAAAAAGGACAAAATATCATGTAATAAGAGTTTTTTTTTAAACTATACTAAAGCTTTGGTATGAATCTAACTTCAGTTAATTGTCTCATATTGTTAATTGTCATCTCTTACCATAATCCTAATGAGGTGTATATTTTATAACCCCTCCATTACCAAAATAATACGTATTTAACATGGATTTTCTTTTATCATTTGTAAAAAAATAATAATAATAATAATAATAATAAAAAATAACAATTATAAGCCAAAAAGAGAAAAATATTCTTATGTGTCTAATGTTACCGATGGACATGCTAATTATTTGCACAATTAATGGATGTCAATGGGCAAAATGGATAATTATTTGAAATGGATATGGCCAATTTGATTTGTAAACGGTAAATCGCACAAAATAGATTTTCATAAATATATATATATAAATTTTACATAGCATAAAAAATTAACTTCGATACTTTGTATTAAAAAAAAAAAGAATAAGTCAGATACCTAAAATTTAAAATGGCTTAAAGTATCGTATATAGTAGTACCTTTTTATAAAATTTACCCATTTTTGAATGGATGGGATTTTCGTTATGTCTTTGTTTGTAGCATATTGCCATATAAAATCATCATATTGGCAGATTGTTGTAGGGTAGTTTTGATCTAATGTACATGCATTTAATTAACAGAAACACCACAAGCCTATATTAATAGCATAATGGATCCTAAGTCGTATCCACAATCACACGAAAATAAAACTTGGAAGTCTTTGGAAAAGCTTGATCAAGGTGAAGTTGAATTGACTCCAAACAAGAACACGGTTCTTCACCTTGTATCCCATATCGGAGACATAAAGTATGCTCGTAAAATTCTTGTGAAACACCCTTCTCTCATTTACCATTGTAACTCTCAAGGGGAGACACCAGCTTATATTGCTGCAAGAGAGGGACATGTGGATATTCTTGCAATTATAATCAACTACTATAGAACGAACAATGATGACATTGAATCACTCGTAAAAAGAAAAAGGGATAACCACAGTGCGTTGCATATTGCCATACAAAATCATCATGTTGGGGTAGTGTTTTGGTTGGTAAAAGAAGTTCCTCAGCTTGCAAATCTTGTCAACAATTTCAATGAAAGCCCGATTTACCTTGCTGCGGAAAGAAGTTATCATTATCTACTAAATCATATGTTGACCAAGTGTGAAACAAAAAGTTTTGAGGGACCCCAAGGCAAAACAGCATTACATGCAGCAGCCATATCAGGATCAAAAGGTAATTCCAAAAACTTCTAAATACTTCATAATTCTCAAAATATTTCACCTGAGGGATGTTTATGGATAAAAAGTTATTAAGAAAGTTTTTCTAAATTTGTATAGTTTAGCTAAAAAAAAAAAAAAAAAAAAAAAAAAAAAAAAAAAAAAAAAAAAACAGAAAACGTGTACTCATTAAAATTTTGTAAATCGATATTTTCAACATAAAAAATTCGTTTTTGCATCCAAATTCTTTTAGTATATGTATCAAAATTTTATTTTGCATCAAAATATAACAACTCGGAATTTTTATGCATTAAAATTTTGTTTTTTGTGCATTAGAAATACATTTTAAACTCAAAAGAAAAAAATAAAAAAATACTTCACAACTTTTTATGCACCAACATTTAGGGGTGTTCAGTGTTTGGTTTGACATCAAACAAACTGAAAAATAAAACAGACTGAAACCGAATAAAACCGAACCGAAAATTTTAATTGGTGTATAGTTTGGTTTGAAATCATACCAAAGTATTTAATTAGTGCTTGGTTTGGTTTATGGTTTTACAAAAATATAACCAAACCGAATATCTCAATCTAAATAATAATAATAATAATAATAAGTGATGGTTCATAATTAAAAAAAATAAATAATAATAATAATAATAATAATAATAATAATAATAATAATAATAATAATAATAATAATAATAATAATAATAATACTTCCGTCCCAAAATCTAAGTCCAGTTTGACTTTTTGAACTGAACTTTGACCTTAAATATTTTTGTTTGTATTACATAAGACTTGATGCAAAATATATGAATGGATTGTGTTTTCAATGTATTTTCATTTGGTATAATTTTCATCAAGTAATATAAAATACAAATAAATATATTTAAGGTCAAAGTTCGAGTCAAAAAGTCAAACTGGACTTATATTTTGGAACGGAGGGAGTAATAATAATACTATAAATATAAATATACATTGTGTCTATCTTATCATCCTAATAAACAATTTAGATATTCAACTAGGTTTGGATGCTTGAAGATAGAATATTTAAGTTAATAAGACTTCTTAAGAGTTTTGTTGAAGAAAAAAAAATTGGCTTTCATTTACTTCGTTCAAGTTATGAAACCTTTTGGTTTCTTAAATTTTTGTTTTGCTAATTTACTTAAGTACTTTGTGAGACATTTTGATTTGTTAATTTTATCTTAACTTTTAGGTTTTTATTTATGATTTCTTGATTATATTTTTATGTTTACTTGAATTTGGTTTTCTTGGTTCTAACCGAAAGCAAACCGAATCCTAATTTGATGTATGGTTTGGTGTTATCCGTTCTATACCCGATTCAGTTTGGATTGGTTTGGTTTGGTTTGGTTTTGGTTTTAACTTTAAAAATTTTCAAATAGATAAACCCGAGCCAAACAACCCACAAACCAAAGAACCAAACCCTTGAACACCACTACCAACATCCTCTATCTTAAAAAAAATTCATAATCTTTTGAATTATTTTTATTTTTTCAAGTCTTTTCGCACTTCTCACGGATATTTGTTTTTTATTTAATCTCTTCCATGATTCAACATTAGCAAATAAAAATCAAAGATTCATAATTCTTAATGTGATTACCAACAAAATAACCGACTAATCCATACATTCATTAAATTTCACTCAAAAAAAATTACCAATGATTGCACTATAACTTGAAGTTGTTTGACCCTTTTTCTCGAAAAACTCCGAACCAAACTCAAATATTTTTATTTTTAGTGTTACCAGTAACCATTTAGCCGGCGGCCACATACAATTGATCGGCCACTAAAAGCCTTTTGTCTACCCAAAAATTTATCAATTTTATTTTTAAAAAAATACTTTCAAGACTCGATAAAACATGAATTTTTTTAGAATCACTATCATATACTAAATATGAAATCTGCCCTTGGACGTTACATAAATATTTGCGGAAGCGTAAATATCGGCTTATCCCAAACGCCCCTTTATACATTTCAAAGCATAACTTGCACAAGATTCTTTAACACACTTCAATTTCAACAAATATGACTTTATCATTAACACTATAACAAGACTCGACAATACTCTTTATTTTCAAAGGTTATAACTTAACGAAACTTTGAGGATTTAACTTGATCAAGCACAAATTGTATTCACACTACCATACGCACAAGAGCAGATACTCTTCCATTCCATGCTTCCAATACTAAGGCCTTATAACCAAGACCTTTCTTACTTCACATTAACCTACAAAAACGGTTAACAACTAAACAATAAGCATTACGCTTAGTAAGTAATAGGTAATAAGGCATCATCATAAACAATCAATCATACTCACATTATATACTCATCATGGCTAATCTACATGTTAACCGTACTTTACTTGCACACATAGCAAATAAGCCATTCATCATCACCTAACAACGTCAATTCATCCCATACCATAACTAGAGGAACAACTAGGTAAAACACTTACCTTAGCTAGTTTATCTACTAGCCTAATCTAACACCTTGTCCAATACTTCTATTCATATTTCTTCAACACTTAGCACATTGAAAACACATAATACTTCATATGATAATCAATATAACAATACATTATAACCATATTACTTACCTCATTCCATAGCTAATTTATCAAAGCCAACACCACAATCACCTGATTCTTAAACAAGATTATTACAACATTAACACTTAGGGACAAAGTGGTAAACTCTATAAATACTTAATGTACTCACCAAATTAACTTATTATGCTTATCGAATGATAAATATTGTCCTTCTACACCTCCAACATTGTTTGTTGAGGGTAATTTGGTAATTCACACAACTTTATCTTCTTTCTCCTTACTCCAGCCAAACAACATTTTTCCAACACACAATATATTCTCACGAGTCACAAGATCCCTTATGATACGCTTATCGAGATCCCAAAAGCAAAGATACAAAGATACAAACACATCCCAAAAGCAAAGGATTCTATATGCTTTACAACCAAGATATACTTATAGAAAACAAAGATACAAACATACTATTACACTTTTTGGAAAACTGAAGTCACCAATCTAAGGGTTGAGGTTACGATAGCGGTAAAGGATGTGGTGGCAACACGAGCAGCCTTCCTTTTAATTCATAATGAATTAATTTGATGAGTCATTAAGTATTTATAGAGTTTACCCTAAGACTTAATATTACCTCAATGCATAACTAATAGATATAAGGTTTACACAACCCAAACACACACCCACACTCATCTCTAACATTCATATGATCATAAACATGATCATATGAGAAAAACCCCCAAATTTACTCAATTAATCAATACCCATTGAAGGGACTTAATCCAAAAACACTATAACATCATCACATTAGCTTAAAACCATTTTTGCCCAAAACCTCCAAAATTTTCTCATGAACCTTAACTCTTAAATTACCAATTCAACTAGAATTAAGAGTCACTTACTTGTAGGGGATGATTGATATTGACTTAATTCTTGATTTGGGACCTCAAATCACTGTCAAATCATCATTTGAGAATTCTCATCTTTTTCCCCTCCCTTTGAAACCCGCAAACCAACACACATACACTTCTTGAAAGTTATTGAAGAGCCATGGGAATTATCTAGTTATAAGAATTAGGTACTGGGTTAGTTACTTGGCAAGTTTGGTCTCTCAAGTCCTCTTTTCTATTACTTGGGCCACATAGTATTTTTCATAAACATATAACTTAAACATTAACTAAATACTTAACTTAAGTTTGACTATTAGTTTGACTTTCTACTTCAAACATTTCACTAACCAACCAAATGAAGTCTTCTAATATTAAAAGTCATAGTCAAAAACTATCACAATGGCATTTTGATAATAAAATACTTAAAAACCAGTTTTAGAGTGTTACAAATTTACCCCCTTAAATAAGATTTCGTCCCTGAAATTTATTTTCTTGAAATTTGAGACTATTCAAGAAGCTCATCTTACATCTCTAGTCTATATTACCAAATACTTATTCTTACATTGCCACAATTTGCTACTATTTAATTGGTTTCACAACATTAGTCATACATTACACTTCTAGAATTTCATCATTTCCATATAGTTTGTATAAATTTTTACCTTTTTTTAATAACACCATGCCATTTACGTCACATTTTACTATAGCCAATTACCAAACTTTTATTAGCATCACCACATTTTTCTCATATTCATTTCTAAAATTTCCAACAAAAACTACTTGTCGAACGGGAAAATTCGCTAATTTAACTTTATATAAGTCAACTTTGAACACTTTTTCCACAATTTCTAATGATGCGCTAATACGACTTAGAGCATGCCCAAGCGTAACCCGTGTTAAAACTTAACGCAGTGCCACGTCAGCGCCACATCAGCTTTTACACTTTAACTCAACACTTTAACTTAACACCCACATCAATAACTCAGCCTTAACTCAACAACAATTTACAAAAACACTCCTTCATTTAGGGGGTAAAGTGAAACTTTTTTTTTTTTTTTTTTACAAAACAAGCACTTTAACGTGAGTTAGTGGCTTAACGTGCCACGTTAACGCGGAGTTAACTCGGAAGCATGCAACCGTAACTTGCCCATTAACGTGCGTTATTTGATGTTAACGTGGGGTTCCACGTTACGTTTGATCATGCTCTTAAAGTCAAAATCGGTCATTTCTTGCATTCCACTCAAAATCATAAGAATTTTCTAGAATTTTCTCAATTTAACTCAATTACTTAACACATCAACCGCTAGCCTCTTTTAAACTTTTAACAATTTTGACTCAAGTGATAAACTGATAATAATAAGTCAAACTCTACACATTCACTTACAAACCTTCTCTAAAATATGCGAGTACATACGTCTCACCTTTGTCCCATATATTTAGTTATTTGTATCAAGTTTCTTCATTCTCATTTAATATTTAATCCCTTGAACAAATATTACACGTTGGCCTCTAACTTACGCTTATTTTGGCTTCCTAGTGAAAACTTTCTTATTTCACTTTGATCACCAAATTTAATAACACGTACAAGCTTTACCAAGTACTGTATTTTATATATTTTATTATTACCTATTAATGATAACTGCTTTACCATGGATTTCTCTTTCAGAGTGCATTACATACTTGTTGGGTGCTAAGCTTGATCCACAAATTCAAGACGAACATTGTTGGACACCATTGCATTATGCTGTTCATCACAATAACGCAAAAGCAGTTGCAGAGCTAGTAAAGGCACACCCCTCCATTGTGTATGAAATAATGATAGAAAATGATATAAATACTTCAGCTATTCACATTGCTGCTAGCCGAGGCTATTGTGAAGTACTGGAAGTTCTTATGTCTGAGTGTCCTGGATGTACAGAGCTTGTTGATGGGGAAGGAAAGAACATTTTTCATGTTGCTGTCGAAAACAAGAAAACTGAAGTAATAGAATTAATTTATCGAGATGAATCTTACACAAGCCTTGTGAATGAAAAAGATAAGGATGGCAACACTCCTATGCATTTACTTATGGCTTCTGATCTTGAGATGATGGAAGTGGCAATGGATTATAGGGTCAACATTAACGCCTTGAACAATGAAAAGCGCACTCCTCTGGATATGACATCTTCAGACGATAAAAGAAAAAGATTGTTAAAGGTACACATTTCTATTTAACTCCAAACACAACCTAGATCTTGTTGTTAACTATGTTTTGGAAAAAAAATTTGAATGGAACAAGCATAGAGGTAAGTGGAGATTAGAATCCTGATTCTAGAGACCATATGATTATGTTGATTATCTTCCGCATATATATAGTTTTCCCATGTTGTCATTATTTTGCAGATAACTTTCCTTTATGGAGGCACTGAAATGTAAATTTAAAGCCATTAAACACCCTTTTGTCTCAATTGATCCGCAGCCAAAAGTCTAAAACAATGTTTTCTTTATATAACTTCACATGCAAATTCATAAGATGATTCTTCCTTAGATATATATATATATGTATATATATATATATAAAAAAAAAAAAAAAAAAAAAAAAAAAAAAAAAATGCATAGATCTAAATAACAGATAACAATTAAATTTTGCAGCGTGTAGCAGTGAGTACACACATACATAAAATCCATAGCTTAAACAAGAGTGTTTGGGATGAAAAAAGAACAGAAGAAGAGTTTAAGCTAGTGGAGTATCTTCTTATAGTGGCGACTCTTATAGCAACAGCAACCTTTGCAGCAGCTTTTGCAGTTCCGGGTGGCTATAATGGTAATGAGGGCTCTGATCAAGGCATACCCATTCTGTTAAGAAAAACTGCTTTTAAAGCATTTGTTGTCACTAATACCTGGGCGTTCGCTTATGCTTGCTCGGTTTTAGGCACACACGTTGTGCTATTAGTCTACCGTCTGAAATCCAATGAAGTTGACGAGGAACATCGGAAGAAAATTCATACTAGAATTTTGGGTATGTATTATCGTACAGGATTGGCCTTGTTGGCAATGGTAGTCGCATTTATCACAGGGATATATGTTGTGATATCACCGATACCTGGTTTGGCAATCTACTTATGTGGGACGACCTTATATATTTCGGCTATCGCGATTCTCTTTCCTGCTCTAGTTGGGCCTGTCGCAGGTCAGGTTATTGATTGCTTGTGGTGGTTTGGTAAGTTAAAGAAGGGCAGAAGTACTAATCAGAGATAGGAGATAAGCTTGTGATGGTAATTGATTGGTTCTAAGTTCAACATAATTTATTAAAATTTGGTGAAACAATTATTTGTTTGTAATGTTTTATTTCTTTATGCAATGTCAGTTATCTATGTCGTATCGTCTATTACGATATCGTTGCTCTCTGTTATTTTTTCGGTTTTGTTAACATTAGTGCTTCAACTTCAAGTAGATACATAAAATCTCATTATCTCAACTCAAGTGAAAGTTCCTATGGGATAATGGGAATAACTCAACTGATAAAGGATCTATCTTAAGCAAAGAAAAAAATTAGTACGGGAAGCATGCCAATAACTGTACGCGTTTTGATCTACTAAAGTTAGTAGTATTCTTAACCACAAGGGGTGACCCACCGGTAAGAATACCAGCCTTCCAAAGAGGAGGTCAAGGGTTCGAATCCAATGGGGAGAAAATTAATCCCCTTGTAGCCACAGAGGTTCACCTGCGCCGACTCCGGGCTATCCAAAGAGTAGTCGTCCTGTGATTAGTCGGCTCACAATGTCGAGTTGTGTTAAAAAAAAAAAAAAAAAAAAAAAAAAAAATTATAGTATTCTTTTCTCTTTCTACCGATAAGAACAGGTAAGGACTGCAAATATCTACGAAAATCAGGTCACTGATGTTGGCTATGCAGGGATAACGTTACGCATATAGATCTAAACCGGAAGGAAGTGCGTCTATATGAATGAATTTGGCATCTAAATCGATGACTTTGTGTGATCACCTAAGAACATAGATCATATACAGATACACCTCCATCAACTTTGTAACAAGATCCATTGATGCCAAGTAATCTGTATTTAAAAAAAGCGCGCTTGATGTGTGATGCGTTGCGATGCGCGGCTCTGTTGTATCAGACACCCTGATGCGTTGCGTTTACGGGATGCGAGGTGATGTGCGCGCATCAGGCATGCACGCAGCTGCACTTTTTTGCGCATTGTGTACTTTTGGCCTTATAACATAAAATTGAACTTAATAATGTGTATTGAGGTTCTTCTCATAGGCTTTACTTTGAAGATATGGGTCCAATTTGACCAATTCCTTATAAATGATAAGACTTTTAATCTTAGTTTTCGACTATTTATGTATTTTAGCGATATAGAATCGTGAACTATGAACATGCATTGTATCTTTTGACATTAAATGTGGTATAAATGTGTTATTAATGTTTTTTGTGCACTATATATAATTTAAATATTTTTTTATAAAATTGTCGCCTCGGGTACATGATGCGCGCGCATTCGTCTCGGCGCCTCAGCTTTTTGACCCTTATTGCATCACGCTTTTTAAAACTAGCAAGTAATTCTCGAAACTTGGTTGAGATGGGAATTTGTTGAAGTTGCTGATCTAACTTTTTTCTAATATACAAAAGTATATATGTGTTTTTAATTATATATAAATGAAATGAAATAAGCAATTTCAATATTGTTCAATACTTTCATAGAACACTCTTTTGAAATCTTCCATATGTCTTGCTTGTAAACACAAAGCTACAACCAATGAACCACCCCCTTCTTCTCCAGGAAGAATCAAGAAATCTCCATCTTTATCATCATGTGTTCCCGGACCTGTGAAATACTCTTTTCCCCACCCAAAATCGACACCATACATCGGCAGTGTTAACCAGCTAATCACACTGAGGTTTGGGTTCCCATAAAATGGCCCTTCACCATCCTTAATTGATTGTAAATCTTGAAACTTTGTTAAATCTGGTTGGTTCTTCAAGAAATCAATCATTGAGTTCACATACTCATCGCCGGCCTTATCAATTGTGTCTCTTATCTTATTTGAAACATACCCTAATGTCTCTGAAACTATCTCACCAGAAGTTCCTGTGGCGATCATGTCAACAATGGCGTTTCCAAAGTACTTTTCTGGCAATGGTGGGTTCATTCGGGTTCTAACATCAATACAAATGGCAAGTATAGTTGGCTGGTTTGGTTCAAGATTTCGAACTTTACATGATGTTTGCCATGCATGTGCGGTTACTGCTTCGTACCGTGTAAAACCATGGTCGGTTTCGGTTTTACGGTATTCATTAGCTTTGTTTCGAAGTTTTCTGACAAGGGTTTCAGTTAATTTCAAGTTTGTTACTATTGTTTCCTTCTTACGTTCATTTCCATTGCTCGTTTGGCCTAAAAGGAATGGTAGAGGACAAAATTGTGCATGTTCTTCAATCCCTATGTTTGAACTTGTAGCTGGAGGGTCCCCAGCACGGAAAACTTTTCTGTCTAAATATGGCGGTGAACCAATAGGTTCGCCACGACAAGCCCTAGCCCATTCTGACAAAAAATGAAGCGCGCTTTGACCGTCTACTGCAGCATGTGATATACAAAACCCTAAAGACCACCCTCCACAAAGAAATCTTGTTACTTGTAAAAGCAACAATGGGGTTTCTTCAACTTGTGTATTGCGGTAATCAACTTTAGGAATAAGGTTGTCAAAGATTGGATACTCAAAGAAATCATTTAAGTCAACTAGCTTTACATCCGCAAAAGCTTCGGTGAACTGTACACCGGCGGTATTGCAGTCGAGCTCAAAGCGGCCACCAGCAATGAAAACTAACCGGCCAGCTAAAGGGTAAAAATGAACAAGTGTTGTGGCGAGTGAAGTTATTAAGGTTTGTAGGACAGTGGTCCAGTTTTGAGAGGGTTGTTTGTAGAAGTAGATGGTTGGGACATGTGTGATCATACCGGTATGGTCTAGCTCAGATAGTGGGAGCCTACCTGACCACGTTGGTTTGGCTGGTTTAACCATGTAAGAAGGGTTGGCGGTGACTCTCATTTTGATTTTGGAATAAAATGAGTTTGAATGATCCAAGGTATTTGTAGAGCAATTTTAATGAAACAGGGAAGCGGTCATTAGAAAGGCGTGACCCTTGAGTTACGGCAGAAAGATAAGAGTATGGTGTTTTATGTTCAAGAGTAGAGATAGTTCATTACTCTAAGACAAATAGTTTAAGTATATGTGTGGTTTTAGAAGTAAGACCTGATGTCCAACTAATACTCTAGAGTTTTTAAAATCAATAATTATGTGTTCAAAACAAATCACCCTCTTATTGAAAATTGATATGACCCACAACAAAAGCTATAAGTTGATATCATCCAAAAACATCGAACCTGATGACAATATTTCTATGAGATATCGGGTATCCATCGATTACCAATGAGCCACCCAAATCAATCGATTGGGAGAGATTTTATTGCTAACAAGCAAAATAACACAGATGTACTGTTACAACTGACTTTTTCCTTCAACGAGAAAATGATACACAAGTATGCACTATTTGAATCAAAAGTCGATGGACTGGAATGACCAAAAGACGGACTATAAGATACCTGAGGCATTCATTGAGAATTCAACCTTTGAACATCAACCAAGCTGTAAAGGTCACCACGACGTTGCTTCTGTAGTGGGAGATTAGTCCTGGACATTAAACAGCGTGTTATAACTTATAAGTAACAGATAGAGGAAGGTAGAAAATGAACTGGCCGGGAAGGTTGGGTAACTGGTTTGTGTCAAAATAGGAACTCTTTGGTATGGATCAGATCTGATTGGGTTAACCAGAGAGTCAGACACTTATGTCCAAAATCATTAGATCTCTATACATGATTAGTGTGTCATGTGATAATAAAAACTATATTATTTCGATGATAATCTTCTGTTGTTTGAATAAAATGATTATGAAGGATTGTTGCATGGAAATACACTTTGGGTAGCTGACCTATTTGACACGTTTCTGTTTAGGTTCATATACTTTTTTTATTTGACCCCTTGGAGATAAAACACAACCTGAATCGACCCAATCATAAGTATATGGTCGAATTGCTTCCTATGGATAATAGTTCTAAAACTTTAAACTATGAGATTGTAGTCAAGTCTCACCTCCTTAGCTCCATTTGTGAATAATCAACCTCTGCTATGATGGTTGCCTCATCGTGTTCTGTAGTAGCCAATACCTCTCCAAACTGTTGAATAATGACATTAGTTCTTCATTAGAAAAATTAATTAAACCGTGTCTCAGCCATTCACAAATATAGCATATATCACGTTATAATTGGAATGTTAGAAGAGACTACTTATGGTGAAAAACTTACTGGTCCCACAAGAGTCGAATGGCCCCACGCCACATAGCCACCAGACTCGGCATCTCGAGCAGGAGAGCAAGTTGCAACATATAACTGTGAAAAGTAATGGTAAATAAGATTTTAATTGTCTTACAACTATCATGGTAAGGAAACTAAGTTGAAAAACAATTTTAAAGATATTTAAAAAAAACTTTATGACTAATAATCAAATGTCCTGAATACCTTGCAATAATGACAAAATAGAGAGTCCTCTGGGTCAATTGCGTTTTTACAAAATTATTTAGTTAATAAATTCATGTGTTATAAGTGAAAAACTCGAAAACACATATAACATTAATGCATATAACACATCTTTCAAACAACTTGAGATCAATCTAATCGAATTTTTATGACCAAAGGGCTTGTGTCCCAGTACCCCTTGTTGTGTGAGAAGCTCCCCAACCAAATTGTTGTGGGTTCAAGTCCTGCTTAGGACATGTGAGATATTTGTGGTTGTATGTTGTGAGATAATTGTCGTTCTAAAAAAATGATTTTTTATGAATAACTAAATCGTAAAAAACTCTAAAATCTAAGTTCGAAACATCAAAAGCAAGAAAACTCTATGTTGCCTTCTTTTTTTTTTCTTTTTTTTCTTTTTTTTTCAGATTTTTTTTTTTTTTTTTTTTTTTTTTTTTTTTTTTTTTTTTGTTTTTTTTGTTTCAGATAATTACTAGCCATACGGATTATTCAAGCACAAAACTATCATCACCATTTTTCATTTTCTAGCAGATGCAGAAACAGCATCTAATCAATTCAGCTTTCAGACCTTAGTCATTCAGTTCCATCAAACAGGCGTAACTTTATATCAGAGCAATTCAAAGAAAGTACATGAGTTTGTAGCATACCTGATTATCTACAGCCCTGCACATCAAAAATAGAAAGAGTAAGCTTATAGTTTTATATTCCCAAAATTCAAAATCTAGTTATGCGATGGACTTTAATTTAAATAAGCACACTGTCCCAAGTTTTATACAATTCCCATAAACACATAAGAATACGAGTTTAAAACATTAGAAACTCTTTTTGGTTCATTATAATGAGAGAGATGTGTTCTCTAACCAGTCAAAAAGAATAATATGAAAGAACATAACAAGGACAGACCTAACAAGAGAATGCAAGTAAAAGGCCCGAATAATACAGAGTACTAATAGTCAAAATATCGATATTCAGTAAAAAGCCTCTACATACCTTGCCCTTTGTAGCAACTCCCAATGCAATGGACCAGTAGTCATGTTGAAGGCCCCAGGATAACACAGTAGGTGAGCGCCTAACATACAAAAAAGATTGCTGAGAACACCATTAATCAATAATAAAGAGGACAATCACAGTACTTTATTTAGACTGTACTCATTATGTCAATCACTTTATATGCACTTTGCTATGCTAAATTCTTGTAGGTTCACGGGATAGAAAGAGTATCATAGCTTCTTATGTTCTGGGAATGAAAATATCTCTATTAATAAACTGACTGATCAAGTTACGCATATACAAAAGATTGGATGTCCTGCATAATATAAACCTGTCATTTGTGTCTGGATCTATTAAAAATTACAAGTACATAAAAAAGATATAATAGCTAAGTTCTCAACGAGGTTTCTATGCTCACAAACAACAGAATGTGATACTCATACTACTATATGTTCTCCGGCCCAAGTCCTACAATAAATATATATCTAAATAAGGCAGAATTGTAAAAATGTGTCAGCTTTAACAAACCTCTAGCTGCATATAGCATGGCGAGTTCCTGAAATCGAATGTCATAGCAGATACCTATACCTATGCGTCCAACATCTGCACAAATAGTGTCAATGATAAAGCTCAGTAATGCAAGTAATAATATTCCAAGTCATATTAACAGCATAAAAGGTATCATTCATCTGCCATGTGGGACTAGTAGGAGAATGTGTCCCAAACATATAAATATGGTCTTACGAGCATCCTAAGCTATCAACATGATGTCCCAACTAGTAGTCTAAATAAATAGGTGGAATTACATGGAAACAAACACAGTGAACTGTGGCACCTCGTGATGGTAGTGGTTTCACCAATCCTTTTTTAATATTTTAACGACTCAAGCTCAATTCAAGGTATGTCTATTAGACAATAGAGATCCAAACTCCGTTTTATTCCCATTGCCTATATCCTAGTTATTCTATAAGTAACTCCACCTTATATCAGAAAATTATGATGCATACAGCGGAGTATTCAGCATCCAATTACAAACAAACCTGTATCGACAACAGTAGGAGTCTCTCCAGCAGTAAGAGTCTTTGATTCCTCAAATGTAATCTTTCCAGGAATATTAATATCAAAAAGGTGAATCTGTCATGTAGTCAAATCACAGTAATATTCATTAGTTTTCCCGTATACATCATGGATCCTCATACTGCTAAAATTTGCATTGAATATAAGGCACATTTAGAACATTACCTTTCTGTGTTTAGCTTTCAGCTTTCCCTCAGTATCAAAAACGCAACAAGTATTATACAGCTTGTCCCCACATCTTTCTGGAATAGACCCACCAACTATCGTAATCTTCAAAGAACGAGCAACTTCAGACAACATTGCTGTTGAAGGAGACGAGTCCACACCAGCATCAATATCCTCAGCATAGACAGGGAAGCTCTCATTTGCATATGGGCTGTTCCATATTTCCTAACACACGAAATCACAAAATTATGGAACATATTGTAAATCGTTTATAAAAGAGTCCAGAGTATGCAGTAATCGAATATTACAGGCAGAACAACAAGCTTGGCACCCTTTTCAGCAGCCTCCTCGATTGCTAGTCGAGCATGAGCAATATTTCTTTCTTTGTCTGCTGTCACGGACAATTGACATAGTCCAATCTTGAACTGCAAAAGTGAGTACTACAGCTTACTGTTTTGCATCAATGTATGTTCATGGTATATTTTACAAGATGTACTTACTGTACAAGTCAATTTTAAATGTTATCACGCATTGGGGTCAAAACTAGTGTGAACGTGGTCAAATTTTCCTATGTCAAAAAACCATCGACTATTTGAAAAACATGCACGTCATCCTTTCAGCATATGTTCTGTATCTATGCAATAATCTACACTAAATACATGACCATCATACTTGTTAAATTTGAATTTGGAAACTTAGGGTGTGTTTAGTTGGTAAAAATACTTCACTTTTCCAAGAAATTTTACATTAGAAACTGAAAAAAGTGAAACCCCGTTTAGTCACATTTTTTTAGAAAATTTCTGAAATAACGTAAATCTCATTTTTCAAAATTTAACTATAATTTAGGAAAGAGCTCTTTAGGGGCCGTTTAGCTGGTGAAAAATTTTCTAGGAAATTTTTCATATGAAAAGAGAAAAACTGAAAATCCATTTAGTTAAACTTTTTTCCGAACAATTTTTAGAAAATGTAAAATTCTCATTCTCTAAATTTTAACTAAAGGTTTGAAAAGCCCATTCTACTCTTCTCACTTTTTTCATTCTCTAGGAATTTAGAAACGAAAAACATGGAAAATTTTCACCAACTAAACGGCCCCTTTACTCTTTCCTATATTTTTCCTTCCATTCCCCTTTTTAGGCAGAATTGCATATATATCCCTCCCAAAATGAATAATTGTATATATATCCTTTGTACACGTTTTTGATTCACATAGTACAATGTTTTTTATGCATGCTTTGGATATGTATGCAATTATGCATTTTCGGAAGGATATATATGCAAAAACCTTCTTTTTACATCCCCTTGCAATTTTCAATTTTCTAAAAAATGTCATCTAAACGCGTTTTCTAAATTTATACTGTAGCTCATTTCTAGGGATAAAAAATTACGTATTATTTTTTATAAATCTCATCTAAACGCGTTTTCTAAATTTATACATGGATAAATTTACACTGTGGCTTGATGCGACCTAGTAATTGAACAAATAATAGTGCTATTTTTTTTATTTATTTTTTTGAACAGCAATTTGTGGCTACAATCTACATGGCCCCTAGCCCAGAAGGCGTAGCGGGCCCACACAACTGTTGGGTCCAGCCAAAAGGCAATGGCACCCTTCGCTTTACACACGCGAGAGGAAACACTATCGCCCTAGACAAGACTCGAACTTGAGACCTTACCTAGGAGGGTAAAACCTCCCCCAGGCCCCAGTGCTATTAGTATTTATTTATTTATTAAAAAAAAAAAAAAAAAAAAAAAAAAACCTTGGAGATAGGAGGCAGAGGCAAATCAACAGCAGGTGGAACCCTAGCTTTCTCAGGACTAAACGAAGACGCCATGATCGTACGGACACTGCTGTTCAGTTTGACCAAATTACGACGATTGGTTTGTTGCTGAACCGGAAAGTGGCGGCGGAGGAGCGGCGGAGATGCGACGGAAGTGGAGCGAGTGAGGACGGATGATCGGAGAGATAATGATGATGATGATGATGATGATAAGAATGAGAGTGAGATGCTTCTCATTTCTTTTAGGTAGGACTAGTTGATTTTGACATTGATGTTTGTTGATTTAGCATGTTTGGGGTGAGTAGTTGACTAGTTGTTATTGACTTTTTGTTTGACTAATCTAAGAATCAAGAGTCAATGAGCTCGCCGAAATGCTTTTTATCTGGCATTAACTTGGAATCACGTGCATCTGACGCACCTTTTACTAAAATCAAATCGGTTAAAGTCATCAAGAGGACAGGGCCATGGCAAGGGAGAGGTATAAAGTAGTTAAAATAGAAGCGAAAAAGGCGGTAATCGTGGCGAAGGAAAAAGCATACGAAAACTTGTGTAAGAGATTGGACTACATAATTGCTAAAGCCTGTAAGAGAAGAAGAAGGGATTTATGAAACATAAAATATATCAAAGATGAAGAAGGTCGATACCATTGTGAGAAAAGAATATATTAGGAGAAGATGAGGAGAGTATTTTTTTCCTCTTTTCAACGAGAGGAGACCTACAGGAAGCGGGGAAGTAGAGAGCTCGAGCCAACATCTACAATTTAATTTCTACTACTCAAGGATCAATTAAGGGGAAATGAGGGTTGCATTACAGAAGATGGGAAGAAAAAAAGTCGTTGCCCGGACCAGATACCTAAAGAAACGTGGAAGTGTCTAGGAGATAATGGGGTGTATCCTTGTGTCAGCTTCTAGAAGTCCTTGAATTGACCAATTAGCCCTTAATTGTGGTTAATTGAGGGACGGTATTCTTAGGGTTCTAAGTTATTTTCTGGGAAAGGTAATTGGGGATAAAGGGGGGCGGGTAATTATTATTTTAACATTGTTTGACCTGTTGTTTTATTGGTTGACCGTAGATGGTGTGGGCTCGAGTCATGGTTTTGGGTTTGGGCTTGGTTTATTGGATTGGATTATGGACCAGTAATATTGCAACTAGGCTTTTGGATTTTACACATTATTTGGACGAGGCTTTTGCAAATTACAATTGTAATTTCAGCTTTTGTAATAAGAACTAATTGTGTTGTTTATGCAAAATGAAGGACCAAAGCTGAAAAAACTGAAACTTGTGATCCAAGGGCTTTTCTTGTAAAATTATGAATCATAAAGGACCAAACTTGTCATTTCTTAAAAGATGTCTTTAAAGGACCATATCTGACAATCTCTGAAACTTGGAGGACCATTCTTGTAAGCTCGCCATTTCAGGGAGAAATGAAGTTAACTCCAATGATACACCCTTTTTGTTTCGACAAAAGGGGGAGAAGAGTGTAAACGGAGAAAGAAATATAGAAGGTGTTGCGGATACAAGTAAGTTATACGAACACAAGTAACTTTTTACATTTTACTATCTATCTTGTTTACATATTTTGTCATCATCAAAAAGGGGGAGATTGTTAGTGCAAATATTACGATATTTAATCTCTACAGTCTCGTTTGTTTTGATTGATGACAAACATATAACTTGATACATAACGTAAAATATACAAGTTACTTGTAATCTTATTTTGTCTCAACAAACATTCAACACCTCTCAACGTCTCGAGTCCTCGTATGCTACAACACAGGTTCGTACATGTTTGTTATGTGGCATTATGATCAAACCACTTGACCAACCATTTAGAATGACTAAAATACTTTTAGAGTCTTTAAGTATTTTAGGTGTCAAAGTGCACTTTAGGTGCAAAATAGAATAAGTGCCACTTTATGTGTTAAAGGTATATTAGTAAGTTTTACAAATGATAAAAATGTGATGACATTAGGAATCAAATATTTTTAGTAACTCATTAACTTACTAAAATAATATTCCCTAGGCAATATATACATTCTACAAGTTTACTTTCATATATATCTTAATATAATAATAGAAATATATATATGACATCATGTGTAAGAGTTCTTACACTTATGGAAAGATTCTCACTCAAACTATTGTGTGTTGACTAGACATAAATATAGAAAGATATTTGGTTTATGTCTTTGTTAGTTTTGGAAAGTAGCCCATGGTTTATTCACATGGTTTTATGTCTTTGTTAGTTTGCCTATAAATAGAAGTTCATGGTTTACTCATGAACTTGATGAAAACTACACACATGTAGATAGGTAGAAAATCATGTAGAAACATAAATCAATCACCCAATGCTTCTAACATTCATTATGTTGTAAGCATATCATACTTCATGATCCATCAATAAGGTTACAAGATCTTGAAGTCATCATTCATTAAAGCATACCAACATATGAAGATTCAAGGGCACTTGACATCCTCAACGATTGAAGACTTCTTATTCAAGAAGTTCATTTAGATTAGGCATTCATATCCATTAGACATGTATGTCTTGGATCATCATTGTAACATCACAATCTATTCACCAAACTAGATTAGATGGTTTATGTTGGAAAATTTAGTGCTCTTGAGGGATCAATTCACACCTGGTAATGGGTTTGGAGGTATGGAGTATACACCCATTTGGTCACTGAATCCCCTCACTCAATAGTGGTTATGTATTGATCAAGGTACTGCTTGATCAAGGTACTGCTAGTAGACTCTGCTGCTAGTATTGTGAATCTGCTGCTAGGATTCTGCTGATAGCATGATCCTGCTGATAGCTGATTCTGCTGCTGATAGCATTCTGCTGATAGTGGGATTCTGCTGCTAGCGTTTCCACTGATGTGTTAACGTTACCACTGCAAGGGTTATTGTTACCACTGATAGTGTTAACATTACCACTGCTAGTGATAATGTTTCCACTGATAACCACTGTTCCATATTATTATGGAAAGTATTATGTTATAATTAATGGGCCGTTAATTATACATAATTCCATGGGCTAGGGTTTTGAGTATTCTCTATTATAAATAGAGGTCACATCATTCTGCATGGATATACGATTTACAATACTAAACACAAAACCCTAAAACACTTCAATACGCATCTGGTTCTTGGTTTGTGCCTAAAGCAAGAACATCACTTGGTCTTATCCCATAGAGATATTCGTGTAACCCAGGCATAGGGTCGAATAGTTTCTATTGGAAAGTGATACCACGATTTCAAGTGAATATCCGGTACCTTCATTGATTATCTTAACCCTAATCTGGGAACCTGTTTACACATAAACCAATAATCAATAGAAACTATTAATGATAATCAATGGCTGCTGCTATGAGACAAATGGCTGCTAACTTTTCCAAGTTGGAAAAGTTTGAAGGTGTTGATTTCAGAAGATGGCAAAAGAAGATGCACTTCTTGTTGTCAAGTATGAATGTGGTTTATGTTCTAACAACTGAGATTCCAGAAGATTTTGGAGATGATGCTACTATGGATCAGATGAGGGCAAGAAGCAAATGGGAGAATGATGACTACATATGCAGGGGTCTAATTCTTAATGGTATGTCTGATTCTTTATTTGATATTTATCAGAATGTTGAAACTTCTCAAGAACTATGGGATTCCTTGGAAGCCAAGTATATGGCTGAGGATGCATCAAGTAAGAAGTTCCTTGTAAGTAATTTTAACAATTACAAAATGGTTGATTCTAGACCTGTCATGGAACAATACAATGAACTTCTTAGTATACTTGGTCGATTCACACAACACAAGATGAACATGGATGAGGCTATTTCAGTCTCGTGTATCATCGATAAACTACCTCCTTCTTGGAAAGAGTTCAAGCATATGCTTAAGCATAAGAAGGAGGAGTTAACTCTTGTTGAGTTGGGCAGTCACTTGCGCATTGAGGATTCAATCAAAGCTCAAGACATTGACAAGCCAAAGAGTAGCACTGCTACTGGTCCATCAGTTGTCAATATGGTGGAGCATAACAACTCCACCAAGTACAATGACAACAAGGGCAAGCGTAAGCATCAAGATAACACCAAATCTGATCTTAACAAGAAACCTACGGTGACTTGTTGGAAGTGTGGGAAACCTGGACACTTCAGGAAAGATTGCAAGGGTGGTAAAGTTGGAAACAAATCCAATGGATCAAGCACAAGTGGAGGGAATGGTAACACCAATTCTCTGAAAGGTCAGAATGTGTTTAATAAGTCTTTTAAGATTTATCATGTTACATATATATCTGATATTTACTTTGTGCAGGATGATGATGTTGCGTGGTGGGTTGACTTTGGAGCAACAATTCATGTGTGTAAAGATAGAAGCTGGTTCAAGACCTATAAGTCAATGAATGATGGTTCTATTCTTCATATGGGAAACGAGTCAACTGCCCTGGTGTATGGAAAAGGATGTGTTGAGTTGAAGTTTAGTTCTGGAAAGATTGTTTCTTTATTTAATGTTTTACATGTTCCTGATATTAGAATGAATTTGGTTTCTAGTAGTGTTTTAAATAATTGTGGTTATAAACAGGTTATTGAATCTGATAAGTTTGTTTTCTCTAAAAATGGTGTGTTTATTGGTTTTGGTTATTTATGTAATCAAATGTTCAGACTTAATATTGTTCATGATAATATTGATTCTGCTTTTATATCTACATCTAAACTTAATGATTCAAACCTATGGCATGCAAGACTTGGCCATGTACATTTTAAAAGAATGCAAGATATGCCCAAGGATGGGTTAATACCAGCTTTTGATATGAACAATGAAAAGTGTAAAACTTGTATGTTGAACAAGATAACTAAGAAACCTTTTCAAGGAGTAAAACGTGAAACTAAAGTTTTGGAGTTAATTCACAATGATCTTTGTGATTTACATGCTACTCCCTCTTTGGGGAATAAGAAATACTTTGTGACTTTTATTGATGCTGCTTCTAGGTTTTGTCATGTTTATTTATTACATTCTAAAGATGAAGCATTAGATAAATTTAAAGTATTTAAAACTGAAGTTGAATTGCAACAAGGGTCTCTAATCAAAAGATTAAGGACTGATAGGGGAGGTGAGTACATGGATACTCTGTATTTTCAGTCTGTTGGTATAATCCATGAAACGACTGCCCCTTATACTCCTCAGCAAAATGGTATTTCTGAAAGGAAAAACAGGGTGCTGAAGGAGATGGTTAATTCCATGTTGTCCTATTCTGGGCTGAGTCAAGGGTTCTGGGGTGAAGCTATGTTAACAGCTTGCTATTTATTAAATAGAGTTCCCAACAAAAGGAACAAAGTTACCCCTTATGAACTTTGGACTAAAAAGAAACCTAACCTTGATTATCTTAGGATATGGGGTTGTAGGGCTGTTGTAAGACTCCCTGATCCAAAGCAGAAAACTTTGGGTGAAAGAGGCATTGAATGCATCTTTGTTGGATATGCTGAGCATTCCAAGGCATATAGGTTTTATGTTATAAAACCTAATGAGTCTGTTTCAATTAACTCAATAATTGAATCAAGGGATGCACTATTTGATGAGAACAGATTCTCATCTATCCATAGACCAAGTCAAAGGATTCCAAATGGAACCAATGACAATGGTGTTTCAGAGGTTCCTATTGATGAGGTTCCTGCTGATGAGGTTCCTGCTGAGGTTGTGGAACAACAACCTGAGCCTGAGCTCAGAAGGAGCAATAGGGTGAGGACTCCAAAGTCATTTGGACCTGAGTTTCAATTATACTTAATTGAAGGTACAAGGAGTGAGGTCTCTGACCAATACTCTTATTGCTTCATTGTGGAGGATGATCCCAAAACATTTGAAGAAGCAATGAAGTCCCAGGATGTTGCTTTCTGGAAAGAAGCAATTAATGATGAGATGGACTCTATCATGGGCAATAACACTTATGTGTTGACTGATCTACCACCTGGTTGCAAACCTTTAGGTAGCAAATGGATTTTCAAAAAGAAAATGAAGGTAGATGGAACTGTTGAAAAGTTCAAGGCAAGATTAGTTATTCAAGGCTTTAAACAAAAGTCAGGAATAGACTACTTTGATACTTATGCACCAGTGGCACGTATCAGTACCATAAGATTGCTAATTGCTTTGGCATCAATTCACAATCTGATTATTCATCAGATGGATGTAAAGACAGCTTTCTTGAATGGTGATTTAGATGAGGAGGTTTACATGAACCAACCTCAGGGCTTCATCATGTCTGGCAATGAAAACAAGGTGTGTAAACTGATTAAGTCTCTTTATGGACTAAAACAGGCACCTAAGCAATGACATCAAAAGTTTGATGAAGTGGTTTTGTCTAGTGGTTATTTACTTAATCAAGCTGACAAATGTGTATATAGCAAATTTGATGAATCTGGTAAAGGAGTCATCATTTGTCTATATGTTGATGACATGTTGATCTTTGGCACTGACCAAAATCAAGTTGATCTTACAAAAGAATTTTTGTCATCAAAGTTCTCCGTGAAGGATATGGGGGAGGCAGATGTTATCCTTGGCATAAGGATTAAACATGAAAGTAACAAAATTTCTATCTCTCAGTCTCATTACATTGAGAAGGTGTTAAGGAAATTTAATTACTTTGATTGTACTCCGGTGAGTACTCCTATGGATACAAGTGAGAACCTAATGCCTAATACTGGCAAAGCCGTATCTCAACTTGAGTATTCTAGGGTCATTGGCTGCTTGATGTATGCCATGACTTGTACAAGACTTGATATTGCTTTTGCTGTGGGTAAACTGAGCAGGTATACTAGTAATCCTAGTGCTCATCATTGGCAAGCAATTCATAGGGTCTTTAAGTATTTGAAGAGAACTATGGATTATAGTCTCTCATATACTGGTTATCCTTCAGTATTAGAAGGATACATTGATGCAAGTTGGATCAGTAACACTGAAGACAATTCGTCTACTAGTGGCTGGGTATTCCTACTTGGTGGAGGTGCAATTTCTTGGGCATCCAAGAAACAAACTTGCATTACCAGTTCAACCATGGAATCTGAATTTGTGGCTTTAGCTGCTGCTGGCAAAGAAGCTGAATGGTTGAAAAACTTGCTTCTTGAGATTCCATTGTGGTCTAAACCTATAGCACCTATTTCTATCCGTTGTGATAGTGCTGCTACATTGGCAAAGGCTTATAGCCAGATGTACAATGGGAAGTCTAGACACTTAGATGTTAGGCATAGCATGATTCGTGAGCTTATCATGAATGGGGTGGTATCTATAGTGTTTGTTAAATCTCAACAAAACTTAGCTGATCACTTGACGAAGGGTTTGGCTAAAGACTTGGTTTTGAAGTCTGCTAAAGGGATGGGTTTAAGTCCTACTTATTCACTGAATGCAAGGATACCCAACTCCCTTCTAAGGAAACTTGGAAGCTGAGTTCAATGTGGAAAGCTGATCATTTAGTGGACTGAAGCACATGTATCACAAACATCCCAAGGTTGTGCTTGTTACCTGCAGAAAGGAGGATGAAGTCTTCACTTCTTAATGGTTAATTTTCTTTGAAAAAGTGCTAAGCAGGAGCATGAATTAAAGATGAACCACCTATGTGAATGTTGAAGTTTTGCCGCTTCAGGAAGCTTTGGACTTTTAGCTTTTACAACATTTATGAATTGGATATGGACACATGGCTTGTATAGTGTCAGGAGTATTTTAGTGTTTGAAAACTTGTGTGTATTTATCATCAGGTATTCAAATGGGTTGAAGGGTTCAATTCTTAGAACACCCTGATTCTCAAATATTTGAAAGTATATGTACTAATGTGGAAATTCAATCCTCAAGATATTTTCATTTATGCACTTGTTTTGGTTTGTGTTTGATTTTTCATGCAAAGGAAGAGAACTAAATTTGGGGAGGATTGTTGGAAAATTTAGTGCTCTTGAGGGATCAATTCACACCTGGTAATGGGTTTGGAGGTATGGAGTATACACCCATTTGGTCACTGAATCCCCTGACTCAATAGTAGTTATGTATTGATCAAGGTACTGCTTGATCAAGGTACTGCTAGTAGACTCTGCTGCTAGTATTGTGAATCTGCTGCTAGGATTCTGCTGATAGCATGATCCTGCTGATAGCTGATTCTGCTGCTGATAGCTGATTCTGCTGCTGATAGCATTCTGCTGATAGTGGGATTCTGCTGCTAGCGTTTCCACTGATGTGTTAACGTTACCACTGCAAGGGTTATTGTTACCACTGATAGTGTTAACATTACCACTGCTAGTGATAATGTTTCCACTGATAACCACTGTTCCCTATTATTATGGAAAGTATTATGTTATAATTAATAGGCCGTTAATTATACATAATTCCATGGGCTAGGGTTTTAAGTATTCTCTATTATAAATAGAGGTCACATCATTCTGCATGGATATACGATTTACAATACTAAACACAAAACCCTAAAACACTTCAATACGCATCTGGTTCTTGGTTTGTGCCTAAAGCAAGAACATCACTTGGTCTTATCCCATAGAGATATTCGTGTAACCCAGGCATAGGGTCGAATAGTTTCTATTGGAAAGTGATACCACGATTTCAAGTGAATATCCGGTACCTTCATTGATTATCTTAACCCTAATCTGGGAACCTGTTTACACATAAACCAACAGTTTATGTGTTTGTGCCATAAAACACAATGTTTTTATGTTGGGCCACAAAACATAGAGGGAGTGGTTGTACCCTTGGAAAAGAACTCGACATCTAGCTTAGTGTCGGAAATATTGTATAGGCGACGATAGGAGTGGTTGTACCTTGTAAAAGAACTCGGTATCTAGCTTTGTACCGGATAAAGTGTAAGCGACGATTGTAAGGTTTTCTCCGCTGAGAAGGGAGGTTGTTGATCTAGTGAAGTAACTCTCGAGTTGGGTACTCGAGGAGTGGAGTAGGGCGGAGAGGAGATCCGTGACCGAACCACTATAAATCCTCGTGTTCGGTTTGCACTTTTCTTTTACTTATTGCTTTACTTTAATGTTTGCATTATGTGATTGTTTGTGTTGTGACTTGTTGATTATGCTTGAGTGATAACATGTCTTAAGTTTATGCTAGTCATAAACTAAACTTAACATCTTTCATATTAGAATAAAGCTAAGAATAGATATTTGATACAACAAGTTTAAAGAGTTTTAAATGGTAACGTATTCACCCCCCCCCCCCCCTCTCTGCGTTTTCACAATTGGTATCAAGAGCCACGTTGCTCTTATTTTCAAAACAAATGGTTTTTAAAATGGAGCACGATCCATGTATCAAATTACCGTTAAAGCGGAATATAATATGAAAAATGTTTCGTCAAGTATACTTAGAAATTTTGTGGTTAAATATTACTTTGTATACAAGCTTGAAAGTCTCCTTGAAAAATAAAAGAAAAGATTTCTTAAAAGAATTTGTAAGTGTCAAATTATGTGCCTAGAACTAATCTACGAAAAATATGTTTTTAAAAGAAGGTTTGGAATAACTATTAATTTAGTGGAAAAATCATCTCCATAAACATTAAGATAAGTCACATAGGTAGAAATATTGTTAAATATGTGTATTATATATTTACTATCAAATCTAGTAAGTCCTACACATTCTCTTTGTGTCAAAATACAAGTTTTGTTGAATCTGTCTCAAAACACAGTACCCGCGGATCACGCGGAACCCTCAGAAGGGTTCCTGGCCCTTTGGAGTAAGGTTCCTTGGTCTGCACAGTATACAGTTTTTGTCGAACTTCAAAAATTCATAACAAATTAACCGTAAGTCCGTAGGAGTCGAGCCACCTATCAATTTAAAGGTAATTGAGTCTACTTTCTATTGAAAATAACATTATGGCCTAAATCTAATCTGAAGTCAGTAGAATGAACCAAATACTTCAGCGTGTTCAAAACATTAAGTTTCGTTTTGACATAGAAACTCAAACTTTTGAATTAGGCAATATAAGTTAGTATCCTTTGAACATCGACATAATATTATTTGAAACTAAAGAATTTAGTGAGATTTACATATATAAAGGAAACTAATCAAGCTTGGCATACATCGTCATATTTAAACGAAAAGTGACGAAAAGTATATTTCTTTTTATGATATGCTAAATGACTACTTGTTTTAGTTGTGTGCGTATATGTTATTTACTTATTGAAAGTTGTGATTGTATTTGTTTATTTGTTATACATGAGTGTCAATCTTGTCATGATATTCAATTGCTTGTTTGTCGATTTCATGTTTATACACAATATGATATTTGCTAGATTTTGTGTACTAAGTTGAAAATTTATGTTTGTATTGCTTATTAATTTAGTTATTCTTCCTTACATATGCTATGTGATTATTTTGCATAATTCACTTAGGAATGAGAATTAAGTAATACTAATTAAATATCTTGGAATGTGGTCAAGCGTCTAAATGAGTCACTATATTTTTAAACATGTAGTATTCTTGTATAATGGTGTTAGGTATATATGCTTCTACAATGATGTTTAATGAATGTGTCGTGCTATAAGATAGAAACTCATCTTTGATTGATCATGTAAACTAACCGTATCATGTTTGGACGATAACACTTTGTTGTTATCAATTTTCCATGTTTTGCTTTATTTTCATTTATGGTAAGCTCATAATCCTCGACTTGATCTATATGCTAACATGTGTTAGAATATGTGTTTTTGGTTTTAATCTATCACATCTAATTAGGTGCATATGTTCCAAATATTATTAGGATATTTGAACGAGTTTCGGGAGTCGATTAATGTCCATTGTTAAGGAGTGTTTGGCACAACTTGAAATTTAAACAATTTGGTAGTTAAACAATGTGTTTCATGGATATATGTATTTCTAGGATCTCTTGTTATCTTTGGACAATGTCTTGTACTAACGGATATGCAGGTAGACAACATTTGGGATGTTGTCAAATTTTCATGTTTATGGATATTTCACTAAGTATAGTGAAATTCGCTAGCCCCCGGTCAAAGTCTAACGGTTAGAGTGTTTCTATATCCATTTTTTGCATTTCATAATCAGTTCTATATTTAAGTTTATGTTTTGGGAATTTTCGGAAAATTTAAAAATCGTCTCGACCTTGAAAAACCTGGCCTGTCCACTTTTCTGGGCTTGGCGGATATGGCGGAACCAAATATTGGGTTCCGCCAGTACATTTTCTGGGTACTCCAGAATTTGGCCCAACGGACCAGGCGGAACCAAAATATGGGTTCCGCCTGTATATTCGTATGGTTATGCCAGTCCTGCATCTTCCATTTTAAATTTTCATTTAAGACCCTCACTCAACATCACTCACTTTCATCACTAGGATTCTTCTCACTGATGTTCACTCATATTAGGATTAGGACTTCTCACTTGCACCTATAGGATAATCATCTATAATAATACTTTCTAAATTTCACAAGAATGATCCAAGATACCTTTCTCCATAAAGGAAAGAATCTGGAAACTTTCTCCTTGCAATCCTCGAACCACTAAGTATTTGTGATCACCACACACACTCACTGCATTCTTTCATCCTTAACTCATCCTTAATCCATTAGCTTCACTTATTTGGTGACTTGACAACTTCCTAACAAATCTGGACTCATTATTTACAAAGATTACATGTAATATCTAAATCACAAGTCTAACTTATGACTATAGATATTGTTTTGTATCCACACATGTTACCTCACTTGGTTAACATGAAAATAATGTGTCATCCTTCAAGACGATAAGGATTTACATCGATTCATAACTCACTCTTAAGTTATAGATGTATTATCGAGTCGTGCTATCCTTTTATACTATCCAATCTCAACTAAGTAGGATTGACAACTTAAGTATTTCGTTCGAAATATTCTAGTAAACTTGACTTACTACCGTAGTCATTAAAAGTCATATCCGAAAAATCAACACCCAAGTATTTTAACAATGTTTGTTAAAACACTCATCACGACTAGAACACTTATCATAGTACTCTCCAAATCAATAGGAACAAAAACAAATGTCAATAGGTTTTCATCCTTAAACATTTAACACTTAAGTTCACTTGTTCTTTCACCATCATCTCATCACATTTACTTTGTGATATATCTCAGCCCATAAGCTCCACAAACATGAGCAAAACTTCAAGCACCTCACCCGCTAGTTGTACCAACCAATGGATCACAACAAATTAGGATTCATCCTTATTCACTTTCAACATCTATGAAACTTAAGTACTTCCATAGCACAACAAACCTCTACGTCACTACATCCTTCTTTAGACACACTAGAAGAGCTAACACCTATATAAACCAATCCACCATCCTTATCTTCATTTGAATCCATTGAGTGCATTGCTCAAAAAGCCTTTTGTACAAACACTCGTTAAACAAACTCAACCATACTTTACCACCTATAGGATTAGAACCTTCACCATCAAATGAGCATGAAGCGCACATTCAATTACACTAGGTTTAAGTAGTACCGCTTTCACAAGTTATTAAAGTATTGGTAATACTTTTAACTTCTGCATATGTTTCATTAAACTTCAAATCAACATTTTAACAACATATGTTAAAATGCAATCTCAAAGCCAACCTCATACACCCTGAGCAACAATGACTCTTGAGGAGTATACATAAGAAACTCGAGTGAATTCCTTTTGTCATCATCTAGGAATATAATCTTGAGACCAAGTATATTTAGGATAGGACTATCCGATTCAAATACTTTGGCTTCATATCTTCATTTAGGAAAACATGATGTTTTGAAAGACATTATGCCTAAGAAATCATGCGTTAAGTTTTCATCATGTTAAAAGGATATTGTATATCCTATGCATCATTCTCTCATTGAACATGAACGGTTGTGTTTCAAGAGATTTAATTTTACCTCATCGGGTAAATGATCTTAAATCAACATCTGCAAGTTCTATGAACTAGAGTTTCCTCATCATCTTGTCATTTTTGTTTTCATAAGCATGATGACTTTATTTCACGTAATAATTCTACTTATTGAAAGACTCTATATGTGTCTATTTCCTTTCAAGCGTTAATCATAACCAAACCTATCTCTAGAGCATACACAAGATCTATTGAAGTTGGTAACTTCACTTAGATTCATGTTCCAAAGATATCTCTTGAGAACGTTCTTAACATATTTCATTATCACACCCAAACACATCTCTTGGTCTTAGATGATCACATCACTCTCATAACACATACTTAAACTCAACATAAAAGATGTCTCCCTTTAGATCATTCAACCATAGATTCAAAACACAAATATTAAAATCTTTTGCATTACACATACATGTGTCGATTACATGTTATTTGTTTTATATGATTGGACATCTTAACATAACCATGATAATTGTTTGATTGATTCATGTGTAAATCTTGGTTATATCTTTATGATGCATGTATGCTTATATGTTTCGTGTTACTATGTATCAACATGATTTGTATTAATTTTTTTCATTCTTTATTTATATGATGTTTTGCATGATTAACATGTTACTTGTTAACTCATGATATGTCATTTTGGTACATGATGCTTTTATATGATATTTATATATTTGAAATCTTGTGTATTTTGCTGTCATTTTTTAGATCCATGCTTAGGATGATCTATATAATACTTGCTCCAAAATGTTATCATTTAAACATGGGCTGCATAAATTTTTCGTCTTGTTTCTTTCGTGACTTTTTCACACTATTTGTTCACTTCATGTGCACTTATAATTTGTCAAAGTACTCTTGGTATGATAAATATTTAGAAGTCGTTTTATCATACAAATTAATCACATAAATTGTTATATGCTTAAGTGTCTAAGCTTAACAACAAAACAATTTCACAATGAAGTGTTTTAAATAATGTCATGCTCTTGCTTAGTATGATTATTTGTTGCTATGTGGTAACTTTATGTCTAGTAGTCGAATGCGTTGTTTGTATTAGATAATATCTTTAGATTTTTATCTTGTTGACATCTTTTGTCACAAGCAAATTTGTTTTAATGGATTGATAACTAATCATTTGCCATCTCACTCCATTCTAGCTTTTATATGCTCATCTCGCATAATTGTAATTCCTTTATTGCTACGTGAATTAGTAATATGTTTTATGGAACCCCTACACTTGCATTTAGTTTTATAGCTAATAGGATTGAGACTTAAGGATCTGAAATTTGTGTTTGGATATCTTTCAATCAAGCTCTTTCTAATTCGCATTATTGCTTCCGCTCTCCAAAAATCACTTCCATCACTATTTAGCTATAACTATACTCTAATCCTTTCCACCTCCTCTGAGAAAACCACATGCCTCATCATGCGATCATCTCGCATCGATAGAGAAGAGCTACATGACTTCATGGATGAAGTGCTTTGTATGCTAACCAACATCCGCAAAAACATTACTAAGCTCATCGCTTACATTAACCTTCAACCTCCTCAAGTGAAAAACACATCATGTGTTTGACAAAGTTCTTCATCTCCACAACCAACAACTAATGGAGTCTAGGATCTTTCTTAAACTAGGACTTCACAACTTCATTTTCTAGAACACCATCATAGGACCTCATCCTTTCGCACTCAACACATATCATGCACGTCATTGTCAGTGCAAATGATATATTAATCAAAACCGTCATTCCCAACACTTTCTCAACACATCGGTTTAACCAACACTCTCCCATCTCATAATGTCATTCTCATCCTCATATAGTTCTTAGTATTCTCTTTTCATTTCTTATGAAATGTTTGTTTCTAAGTGCTTATTGTCTTCACTTTTTTTTTAATCCATTCAATCATACATTATGGCATGATACATCATTTTTGGTAGATGATAATGTCATTAAAGGTCATGTAGGACTAAACCATGTTAGCACTCTTTCATCCATTGTCATTCGATATAGGTCACTATTTCTAAACGTATTTCGTTTTCATTAGTGTCAATCCTAACCGAACAAATCATAACCCATAGCCGTCATTGAATATCAATGTCCATTCACATTTTCATTTTCTCTTGAAATTACGTAAATCAAATTCCTTATCCCTTTAAGTTGTGAATTTTAGATTGCATAAGTCCATATGTTCATTCGTTATAGCATTTGCTATACATACGAGTTTCTAAATTCATGCATTATAACCACCACCTTTCATCAACTCTTTCACTAATCATCACCACCATGGATTAGCGTAAAACCTATTTCTATTAATCTTGTGATGTTGTCAAATTTTCAATACTTTTACTAAAGTATAATGAAAATCGTTAGCCCTCGTTCAAACTCTATCGATACGCGTGTTTTTACTTGCCTCTTTGTCATTTCCCAATCAGATTTAATATTGTGCTTTTGTTTTAGGAAAAATTACGGAATTAGAAAATCGTTTCGACCATCGAAAAGCTAGTCTGTTAAGAATTTGCAGTCTGGCGGAAATGGCAGAACCAAAATTTGGGTTCCGCCCGTGTAATTTATGGGAATTCCCAGTTTTGGCCCAGCGGACCAGGCGGAACCAAAACCAGGGTTCCGCCCATGTATTCGTTTAGTGCCGCCAGAAACCTGCAGAATTTTCTATATTTTTCTCAATTTCGCATTCTCTCTAACACTAACACGTGCACCACTCACCTTAACTCTTAATATTTCAATTTCCCTTCTAGGTATTACTTTGCGGTATTTTATCATATTATATTCGCATTTTTTTTGTAATTCTTATTAGAAGAATACATCTTATTTTTCTTATTTTTTAAGATGAAATATATTGCACTAATCTTTTCATTGTAGGTTCACCATCATATACACTTGGTTGTATATGACATACGTGTCCACTAACAAAGCTTCTAGTCTACTAATATTTGGTTTGTAGGTTCATATTGACGCCCTAAAGCAAGGGGGAGCTTCCGTCAAGCATTTATTGAATGCATATTATACTATCTTGCACTAACATTTATTTTGTAGGATTCTTCATCCTTGCATCATATACATTGGTACCCTAGCAATGGGGAGTATTGATCAAGGGGGGGTCGATCATGCACTAATCTTTGTTTTTCTAGCTTTCTTAATTCTTGCATCATATACGTTGGTACCCTAGCAACAGGGAGTATTGATCAAGGGGGAGCTACATTCAAGGGGGAGCATGCACGCATTCATTTTCATTTTCATTCTTCGACACACTTTTGTGTTTCGACAAAAGGAAGGAGATAAGTCAACTTAGTCCAACATGCATTTCATATCATTTCTATGTTGCACAACACTAACCTTGATGTAGGTTTAAGCTCTAATTTGATCCATGGATCCGCTAACTACCTAAGGGTTGCAACAACCATAGGAATTTGGAGTGGATTAGATTACTTAACTTCACTAGGGATGATGCAAGCTCGCCATTTCGGGGAGAAATGAAGTTAACTCCAAGGATACACCCTTTTTGTTTTGACAAAAGGGGGAGAAGAGTGTAAACGGAGAAGGAAATATAGAAGGTGTTGCGGATACAAGTAAGTTATACGAACACAAGTAACTTTTTACATTTTACTATCTATCTTGTTTACATATGTCACAAACCACTAACTTCCCCTTAGGTTAGAAATACCTTACTAACTTAACTTAGGCCCTCACTAGCACCCTAGGATTAGAAATACCTTACTAACTTAACTTAGGCCCTTATTAGAGCACACTAGGATTAGAAATGCCTATAGGATTTTCCCGAGTTAAACTTTTGCTTTTATATATCATTATAACCTAACTAACCATCAGACAAGCTCACGTATCCACCTATGCCAACCACTACTATGTTTACTTGATGTAAACATCCCAGTATGTCAAGTCAAGGTAATAAACATATTTTCACTAAGAAAACTAGTATTATAATACCCTATACTTACTAGAAAACCCTAAATGCACCTACGTGTTTCCAATTAGTTTTAAAACCCTAACTGCCTATCTGAACTTACATGCAAAGTGCTTAGGACTTAGATATAAGTTAAAATATTAGAACCCTTAGGATATAGTACAACCCCTAGAAACTTAGGTACAAGTCATATAAGCATAAAACCTTAATTAGGTCATAACTTCCCAAAACTAGGTCAAAACTAGGTTAAAACTTTACCATAAGCTACCATCACTTAGTATAAGCTACTAATAGTTACTAAACATCATTAGGACCTTAATTAAGGTACTAAAATATAGATAAAACCCTAAACACATATAAAACAAAACTAGACTAAAACTTGACCTAAACACCTAAACCATGTTACTTAAACACCTTAATATGAACAAGCAACCAACCTAGCACCTTAATATAACTAAGCTAGCACCCTAGCACCTCTAAGCACCCAAGCAAGTAGGTGATGCACCTCCTTGTCACCTCCTTTGCTCAAACCGCCTCTCACGACTTCTCACCACCATAACCGGCCTAAGGCAGCCCCTTAGCTACTCCCTTGCTCCTCCTTGTCACCACTAGACTTGCCACAACCCCCTCTAGCTCTGCTTGCTCAGCCCTCCCCATGCACGATACCTAAACTCTCGTTCCATGCCAAACCGCCTATACGAGCCCTATAAATACCCTCCCCTCCCCTCATTTCTTCTCCACACCTCTCCCCCTCCTCTCTACCTCACATTTCTGTAGTACTAAGTCTTTAGAAGCAGAAGGAAATGAGTAGCAAGGCCTTGGTCGTGTTGTGTTTTGGTTTAAAGTCGTACGAGCCCTAGAAACCCTAGAAAACCCTCGTAAGCCCTCCCCTAACCTAGGTAACCTTTAATTTACGTCTAGATAGTCTTAGAATATATTTAGATACTTAGTATATGCCTTAGATAGTTATTAGATTGCCATGCATGCATGTTTTCTTTCCTAGCCCTAGTTATAGATCGAATTGCATGCTTATGTGTTTTATAGCTTATTTACTTGATATAAATTGCATTATGTGGCTTATTTGAACTTATATGAGTTAGTTATAAGCTTAGAAACTAGATTGTCATGCTAGAATTAGAATTTTATACACTTAGGACTAGTTTTGCAAAATATTACATGCATAGGGGTATATATTGTAAATTCCTGAAACTATAAAGTCTAGGGACTGTTTTTGACATTTCCTAGAAGATATTAGTGTAAGGACTAAATTTGCAATATATTAAACCTTAATATAAACTAATAAAACATATATAAAATTAAAAGGACTAAAACTGCAAATAGTATAAATATAAGGGTAAATAGAGTAAATAATATAAATTAGTATAATCTAGGAACTATATGTGTTATTTCTTTAAAATACGATAGTTTAGGGACTAAATATGCATTAGTTAGAAAGTTATATGCCTATTTGTTATAAGTTTATAAGTTTAGGGTAGAAAACGTAAATATAAAATGGACTATTTTCATAAAATATAAAAACCTATTTAAGTTAGAAGCATAACACAATACTAGGGAGCTTCATGCGAGGAGTACTATGTGGATATTTCGTTTTGACAAGTTTGTTGGGTTTACGAATTAAAGTGCCCTGACTCCTCAAACGATTATTGCATATACTTCTGAGATATGATGGCCTGAACGATGTTATGTTATAACTAAACCCTAATAACAAAATAACTCATGATCCGAACGGTATTAACTTCTGAATTATCATGATCCGAACGGTATTATGTTGATCACATAATACAATAGTAGGGAGCTTCATGTGAGGAGTCATATACTTCTGAATTACAATGGCCCGAACGGTATTGTGTTATATATAAAAACCTAAATGGTAATTAGTTAAGAAAACCTAGACTAAGACTTGACATACGCACACCTGCACTACCCCAGGATACGTGAGTGAGTTATCTAAACCCCTACTTAAATTAGCTAGAGACTCAGGTGAGTTTTCATAGCCTCACACCCTTTTAAATGCTTTTTAAATGTTTTACAAACCCTGTGAGGGGGATACATGCTTTAAAACCAAATACAAGTCTTTGCTCTGGTTATTGCACGAGTAAACTAACAACCATCATTACATAACCAAAATTCATGAATCTAATCGTTTAGGACGTTTTACCCAAGCGAACGCGAATATAGTTGATAGATCTATTGGAGTTTGACAACTCCCGTTGGTATTAACACCCCACTAGGTGGTACCAATAAGTACTATATTTGAACCCAATGAAGGTTTAACTTTAGCAAGTTATCCTTCCCATCCCCTCATGGTTTGGTCTGCAGACCCCATGACCAGGATCGTTAACGTGTGTTCATGAGCTTAGTGCAATATATCTTCTTTCTACCACTAACCCTTTTCCACACATAGAGTTTAAGCTGAACTCTGTGGAACTTGTATTTACACATTAACTTTTTAAACCTATGACTCTCACTCAACATACGTGTTGACTTTTAAGCATGTTATCTTAGGTAATTAGGCAATGTAGGAACCCTGGCACGGAGAACCAATGGCCATGAGGACGTCCAGAATAGTTATCATTCATCAACTTTGTGTCATAAAACATATCTTAGGGACCTCTCTTTTGGTAAAAGTATATCTTTTACTGTAAAAACTCGGATGAATAAATGAATGATGACAACCTTTTTCAAAAACGTCTCTTTTCAAGTCGTTTTCTATTATCTTGTCTTTGTTTCCATGAGTAATACCCCAAACACTTTATCCGCTGCGATCAGTGAAAAATGGGGGTGTTACAACATATTTTGTCATCATCAAAAGGGGGAGATTGTTAGTGCAAATATTACGATATTTAATCTATACAGTCTCGTTTGTTTTGATTGATGGCAAACATATAACTTGATACATAACGTAAAATGTACAAGTTACTTGTAATCTTATTTTGTCTCAACAAACATTCAACACCTCTCAACGTCTCGAGTCCTCGTATGCTACAACACAGGTTCGTACATGTTTGTTATGTGGCATTATGATCAAACCACTTGACCAACCATTTAGAATGACTAAAATACTTTTAGAGTCTTTAAGTATTTTAGGTGTCAAAGTGCACTTTAGGTGCAAAATATAATAAGTGCCACTTTAGGTGTTAAAGTAATATATTAGTAATTTTTACAAATGATAAAAATGTGATGACATTAGGAATCAAACATTTTTAGTAACTCATTAACTTACTAAAATAATATTACCTAGGCAATATATACATTCTACAAGTTTACTTTCATATACATCTTAATATAATAATAGAAATATATATATGACATCATGTGTAAGAGTTCTTACACATATGGAAAGATTCTCACTCAAGCTATTGTATGTCTTTGTTAGTTTTGGAAAGTAGCCCATGGTTTATGCACATGGTTTTATGTCTTTGTTAGTTTGACTATAAATAGAAGTTCATGGTTTACTTATGAACTTGATGAAAAACTACAAACATGTAGATAGGCAGAAAATCATGTAGAAACATAAATCAACCACCTTTTCCATAATGATCACAATGCTTCTAACATTCATTATGTTGTAAGCATATCATACTTCATGATCCATCAAGAAGGTTACAAGATCTTGAAGTCATCATTCATTAAAGCATACCAACATATGAAGATTCAAGGGCACTTGACATCCTCAATGATTGAAGACTTCTTATTCAAGAAGTTCATTTAGATTAGGCCTTCATATCCATTAGACATGTATGTCTTGGATCATCATTGTAACATCACAATCTATTCTCCAAACTAGATTAGATGGTTTATGTGTTTGTGCCATAAAACACAAGGTTTTGATGTTGGGCCACAAAACATAGAGGGAGTGGTTGCCCTTGGAAAAGAAATCGACGTTTAGCTTAGTGTCGAAAATATTGTATAGGCGACGATAGGAGTGGTTGTACCTTGTAAAAGAACTCGGTATCTAGCTTTGTATCGGATAAAGTGTAAGTGGCGATTGTAAGGTTTTCTCCGCCGAGAAGGGAGGTTGTTGATCTAGTGAAGTAACTCTCGAGTTGGGTACTCGAGGAGTGGAGTAGGGCGAAGAGGAGATCCGTGACCGAACCACTATAAATCCTCGTGTTCGGTTTGCACTTTCCTTTTACTTATTGCTTTACTTTAATGTTTGTATTATGTGATTGTTTGTGTTGTGACTTGTTGATTATGCTTGAGTGATAACATGTCTTAAGTTTATGCTAGTCATAAACTAAACTTAATATCTTTCATATTAGAACAAAGCTAAGAATGGATATTTGATACAAAAAGTTGAAAGAGTTTTAAACGGTAACGTATTCACCCCCTCTACGTTTTCACAGTTCACTTAGGTTTTGGTTATAGTTTTGCCTTTAGGCCCTTTTTATGTGCATTTTTTTCCTTTGTGTACCCTTGCCTGTTTGCTTTCTTGCTCTTATGCTCTTTTTTTTCTATGTTTTTGCCCCTACTTCTTTTGTGTTTTCTTTTTGCCTTTTGTATGTGTTCTCCTATGGCATATGTTATTTTGTTTGTTTTTTTTCTTTTTTTCTAAGTTTATGATTGTTTTTGTTTATTGTTTGTTTGCTTGTTTTCTTGTTTGTCGTCATATGTTTTATGTGATTCCCCTGTACTTATTTTTGCACTTTCACGCCTATTTTTCTTGAGCTTCTCTCAACTGCAAAATTACACTGGTTAGAGGTCCACCTGGAAGCACTCGCTCTAGTGTCAGGTTTATCCTGGTGGTAGGGGTATGATATGTCTACATTTCACCTCTCCCTTACCCCGCTCCCGCGGGATTGGGTTTGTTATTGCTGGTGGTGGGGGTGGTGCTTTTAGTTTACACGTATGAATCACTACTAGTTTGGTTAAGTAATGGAATGGAATCAAAATGAGTATAACTGATTCAAACAAATTGTTTGGTTATATATTGAGCTTGGGTTAAGTTATGAATATGGTTAAATAACATCATGGTCTTGACTTCACTTCCTCAAACATGTAATATAACAAAATTACAACACAAAAATACACAAATTCTATATTAAAAAAAATCACATAGTTGTCTACTTATTGATCGCAATATGAACTAATATTAAATGTGGTTTATCACTTATTATGATGGATGGAAGACTTTAAGGTGGATAAACCGTACAATCTTCACTCCACCAACATACATAACGCTCGATGCTCTCTAAGAAAGAGCTACTACCCAACGGAGTTCCACCCTCGGAAACACCCACAAAGACCTCGCGATTCTTCCTACCATAAATACCACAAAGACTTCCCCTAAGGAAGTGACAAACCCCAACTTGAGCTTTACCTGATCATGGCTTGACCACCAAGGTACAAGAATTATACACCCTTGCTTTTCCATACACGGATAAGACTTTAAAAATGAATGAGATTTATAGTATTTGATTAAACCTAACCTAAGGACTCAACCTAAAGAAGAGAGTAGAAAAAGACTCTCGACACAACACACAAGAGTGGATTAAGTTCTTGTGGTTCTTCTCATGCGAAGAAGTTATCTTTCAATGTAATACTAATGTTAAGATGTTAATACACAAGAGTATTGAAAGACTTAGAGGGATTAGAGATAAGAAAATAGAGTGGGGAAATGTATGGCAATAGGTGAAATGAAATCATGAAAAAGGAGTCTATTTATACACAAGCCAAGCAAACAGTCCCTGGCGCGCTAACGTTGCGTGCCAGGGATTGTTTTTCCCTATTGTATAACTAGTCGTTGTCTCTTGTTAAACCCTCATGTGCACTTCACTTTTTACGTTCCCAAGTTCATTTCAAAGCCCCAAATAGGGTTAGGTCAAACCAACTCATTAACCATGCTTAAGTTAGGGTTTAACAGGGTTAAAAAAGTGTTGTAGAGTGGTTTAGTGCATTTGTCCATTTGAGAGGGCAGAAAAGAATAATGGACAAATGGTTTATCTATGAGTGACGTCGAAGTATTGGATAAATACTTGTCTCTCAAATTTGAAATTCAAATTTCATATCTAAATTATAGTCTTGTGAGTGTATGAGAGAAAAAACTTTGAAGTAGGAAGAAAGGTGAGTGAAATAAGTATTGGTTCATAGAATGGAGACCAAGCCATATGGAGAAGCCTTTGCTCATAAGAGAGGAGCCTATGCTCTTTGATTGGGGAAGAATGAGTAGAAGAAGGAGTGTGTGTTTGTTGAGCAGGGGACAAGCAAAGGATGGATGAGCCTTTGTTCATGAAGTGGGGAATAAGAGATGGAGAAGGAGCCTGTGTTGTTGAATGGGGGACAAGGTAAGAGAAAATGGGGGGCTTTAAGTGTTGAACAAGGTAAGGAGAGATTGCAATGGAGATTCTTCATTTCAAAATTCAAAAATCAAATTTCAAATTCAAAATCTAAATGTTATAATCTTTGTTAATCTACAATTAGTTATGTTAACTAATCACCTTGATATAACAAAGTTAAGTGCTTTGTATGTTTAGCAAAACATTAACCCAAAAGAGGAAAATGCATTTATGCCAAATGACCTTAACTATTGTTTGACCAATAAGGGAGTAAGTCTGTTACGTGATTAGTTAAGTCATGTGTAAAGATTATAACCATTTGTATATTTTCATTTCATGGTTTTGCGAAAACATGAATATCCTTGTTTGAAAAAACATTAAGGTTGACTAATGGCTTTGAGTTGGGGTTTTATAAAATGTGTTTGAGTTGCCATTTTTGTAAAACGTGAAGAGCTATTTTGGTCATCTCTCTAAGTCTGAATCTTGTTGCCAGTTTATATAGCATCTCCACCATACCTCGCTCCGGCCAGATTAGATATTGTTGACAAGATAAATAGCATTATGTTTGCATGAAAAAAAAAAAAAAAAAAAAAAAAAAAAAAAAAAAAAAAAAAAAACTATTACAAGTTCAATTCACAACTAAGACTGAATGTAATAAGACCACACCAAGATCAAACCACATCAGCGCCACCTCAGTTTTCTTTCTCCTAGACCAAACACTCGTAAAAATGGACCGCACTCACAACCAAAAACGTACCTCACAAACTTAAAGAGTAAATTGAAAAAATTGTCCTTGTGGTCGTTTCGTCCTTGTGGTTTAATAAGTGCAAAGATCATCCTTATTTTTCACTGTTATGTGCACTTTTGGTCCTTCAACAGTGAAATTTTTGCAATGATGGAGGACCAAAATTGCACGTAACAGTGCAAAATAAGGACGATCTTTGCACTTAATTAATCACAAGGACAAAACATGCAATTTGACCAAACCTCAAGGACGATTTTTGCAATTTACTCCAAACTTAAATATATAAATAGAAAAACACACACACAAAAAAAAAAAATAAATAAACAATTGATTCAGACCACAACCGGACCAAAACAATGCAAATAAAGAGGGGGAAGAGTCCCTCTTGGTTTGTGTAGCAATGGAGACCGAACAAAATAGGTAAACCAACCGAATGGTTTGGTCCCTATTATGTCCAGTCTAAAAGTACATGCCTTTAAAAGCAAGATGTGAGAAAGAATATGAAAATGAAAGTCGTCACACAATGAGGCGATAGGGAGACAAAGACGATAGGTTAGTCGTGAAAAAGGTATGAGAACAAAGAGTACAAAAGTGATGAAGAAAGGAATATTCCAAGCGTTCAAACCAATTAAACCAGTTTGTGGCCCAAATTTATCCAATTGGTTATCAAGTTCTTTTGAGTTGAAGTCTCAAAAAATATACGTGAATTGTGAATTTAATAATAATAATAATAAAAAGATATTTACACCAATTATTTTGATACATACAACATTTTCACTACAACAAATAGTTGAATTTTCTACGCTTATTTCTTTACGGTATGGCCAACCATGAACTTTTTCTATATAGATCATAAGTTTGCTACATTTTTAGGTGTCAAAAATATTTAAAAATAATCCACGTATATAAGTGTATACAATTACAATAAAGCTACACTTAAAAGTGAAGTAAAACAAATTTTTAAAAAGCCACACTTGTGAGTTGTGAGCGAAAGAAAACACACTTATATGTAGACATCTTTTGCAATTTTGACACATTTAAAAAATGTTTTTCACACTTTTAACCATAGACATTTAAATAATATCTCCACACTTATATGTGTAGGAAAATTTGTCACTCAGTATTACCACACATGAGCAAGTGCGAATTTTATAATTTTACGCATTTTTAACCGTAAACATTTAGCTTTTAAGAAGTAGAAAAATTTAACTAGGTTTTTGTAATTTTTATACAAGCTAAACAATATATTGTACAACATTGCATTGCACATATAGGGATTAATACATGGTTTTAGTGGCATAGTTTTAGTGTAGGCTATTGTTTGGATCAAGTATATGTTTTTAGTTTTTGCTATGTATTTAGTGGTTTTGTTTATTATTGTTTTCTTTCGTTTGGGCCCATCTTTTTTCAATTGTTTTGATAAAAACAGGGGTGGAAATGAGTCAAGTCGAGTCTGAGTCTGCTAGAGCTTAAGTTCGGCTTGTTTATATTTTAGAAAACTCGAGCTCAGTTCGTTTCGAGCTTTAAGATTTGAGCTCGAGCTCGGCTCATGGTATGATATATAAAGCTCGAGCTCGGCTCGTTCGTGATGTGCCTATAAAAAAACTGCTTGGCTTCTTGAGCTTACGTGTTCGAGCTCCTCGTTTATTTGTTTTGAGCTCGTTAGTATACATACACAAAATATACTAAAGCTCGTTTAGGCTCATGAGCCTATTTGAGCTTTGTATATAAAGCTCGGGCTCAGGGTCGTTTATCAAATGTGCTCCAATTTAGGCTTGAGCTCATTTAGGCTCGGCTCATTCAAGTTTTTTACCGATCTGATCCTGAGCTTTTCATGAACTGCTTTGCTCATTTTCATCCTTAGTTAAAATGGTAAGTTGTCAATTTTTTTATTATGTATTTTTGGTTGGTTTCTTAATAAATGTCTTTTTAAAAAGGCCCATGTTATCCCCACCCTCCCCAACACCTTCTCCCATCTTTTTTTATTTTTTTATTTTTTTTATTTTTTTTATAATTTTATTTATATCAAAAAACTATAAACTTGAAAGTACGGAACATAATATATAAAATTTAATATGTTAAACGCTTAAAACTGTCAGAAATACAGAACAAAAACTGACAAAAAACTGTGTTGTACTAAAATAAATTAGGGGACAAGAGGGGGACAAGGAGACATTTGTGGCAGCCCTACCGGGACAAGTTATCCACACCCTCACATAGCGAGGGTATCCAATCATTTGGTGCATCACCGGCTTATATGATGTGCATCACGAGTTGTACTGTTTGACTAAAAGCTATTGATGTGACAATATAAGGAGGGTTCCTATAAGACATCCCAGCCCTACCTAGTGGGGAGGGTGCCAATGTGTCATTAACACAACCCTTTAAAAATAATAAATTAGTATGTGTGGTTAGGCTTGGGTTTGCCGTGGAGTTCTAGGCTTTTTGGTGCCTCTTTCTAGCCTTGCCCTTTGCTTTCTGTTTTTAGGGTCCATTTGCTTGTTCCCCCTTTAGGCGCTAGGTTCTTTTTTGTGCCCACTGCTTGTCTTTGGTTTTGCTTTTGCTTTGTCTTTTGGCTTTTGGCCCCTTGCTTTACCCTTTACTTGCCCTGTTTGCTTTGCCTTTACTTTTTGTGTCTTTTTAGCGCTTCTTCTGTTACTTGCATGTCTGTGGGGTTTTTTTTTTTTTTTTTTTTTTTTTTTTTTTTTTTTTTTTTTTAATTCTGATATAGATGTATATATATATATGTGGGTGTGTGGGTGTGTGTGTGGGTGTGTATGTGTGTGTGGGTGTTGTGTGTGTATAGGTGTGAAATTATATATATGTATGTATGTGTGTGTGTGTGTGTGTGTATATATATATATATATATGTATATGTGTGTGTGTGTGTGTGAGTGTATGGGTAGGTGTATGTGTAGGTGTTTGTGTATGTGTTTATATGTTTGTATATGTATGTTTGTTTTATATATATATATATATATATTTCATCCCTTTTGGGCTCTTTTGCACACACCAGCCGGAGGTCTTCCTGGAAGCAGTCTCTTTACCTTCAGGTGTATCCTGAAGTAGGGGTAGGATCTGTCTACATCCCACCTCCCCCATACCCCGCCCCGGCGGGATTGGGTATGTTGTTGTTGTTGTTTAAAAATAATAAACAATGTATATCACTTCACTTAAAAAAATATATTTTTCTTCCATATCAAAGCCGAAAGGTACTACGAGTGTAGTCGTACTATGCATAAAAAAACAAAAGAGAACATAAAAAAACATGAAAGTATATACTTTTTTGTTGGGTCAAACAAAAAGTTGATAAACCACCTTTTTTCATTCCACCAAGGAGACACAACTGCAAACCCCTCACTGCAATCTCCATATTCTCACGCATAAAATCTCACAAAATCTCTAAACATTAAATCATCTCATCACATCATTATCTGTAAGTACCTTTTTTACCATTCAACAAACACTATATTTTTATTTTCTCACGTATGTTAGTCTTATGTAATTCATAGTTTCATGTACGTGTATTATTTTGTTTGTTTAAGGTTATCTATGGGTTATTCTTGAAATGTTTTTAATGACATTATGCATGTTAGATTGTGTATCTATGGTTTTAATTCTGTTATTCTGCAAAGATTTGAAGTATCCGGTCGCCCTAGTGAATATCACTTTATACCCCCCTTTATTTTCAAAAGTCCAAAATAGATTTTTAGGGCAACTCGTGTCTACGTTTGACATGTGTCCTTAATCAATCGAATAAAGATTAATTCACGTATCATAAGTGGACACTTGTAGGCTTATGGTTGCGTTGTACAAGTTGACGAGTCGTCCGGTCTATTTTGGACTTTTGAAAATTTATGGTCTAGAAAGTGATATGCATTAGGGCGACCGGCCTACTTTCGGAATTACCCCTATGGTTATCAACATTTGTGACAATATGTAGCCAGAAAGTTATGGTCGAGGGGGCAAACTTTGATAATTTTTTGAAACTACATTACAAATCGGTTTGTTAAGGGGCACACTACAAAAATAGTCGGTCGCTAGGGGGCACGCGCCCACCCTGCCCCCTCCTGTCTCCGCCTCTGACTGTATGGATTAAGTTTGCATGTGATTTGTTAACTTGTATATATATATATAGGTTATTATCTTTTATTAGTTGGCTTTTTGGTTTGTTACGTGTTTGTTGTTTGGTTTTTGAACATTGTAAAAGAGGATGTTCGATGTAGGTGCTTTGTGCATGTTTAGCCGTTTAGGTAGGGTAGTGATTTTAGTAATCGCGATATTTAATCTTGAAACACTGCATGGGTTTTGATATAATGTAATACTTTAAGAGGGTGATTGGGATTGTGTTTTCGTCGAAATTATCTGCTTATTGTGTTCGCAAAACGCACATAATCAGAAGGAAAAAAAAAAGTGTGACGAACCATTTAAAAAAAGTGATTATTTTCGCAATTATGAAAAAGGACATGCTTTTTTAAAAGGCCGGTTTTGTGAACGCAATCGCAAACACCGCCAAAACCATTTAGGCGTTTACTTGGGAAAGCTTTAAAAAAAAATTATGCTTATATATAAGAACACCTTATTAGCTTGTGCAGTGCGACACAGATAGGGTTAGTAATTTAGTATAAGATTTTTTGGTTATTTTCGGCAGGGTAAGTATTGTTAGTTTTATTTTATTTCCAAATGTGAATTGCAGAAAACTTTGATTTTAACACAATGATAAAGACGAAAGTTTCCCAAATTTCCCACCAATTTTCAAACCTCATGACGGTTAGCCAATGGAACTACGCCATCAAAGAAGCCGTAAACCAATCCCAATACCAAAACGCCCTTATTCTCTTTCGCCAAATGACACAAAAACGCGTGCAACCAAACCATTTAACCTTTCCAATAATCGCAAAAGCATGTGGGAAACTCGGTAACAAACGTTACTCGGAAACCATCCATGCCCACATCGTTAAGTCGCCGTTTTATGCAGATATATATGTCCAAACAGGAATGATGGACATGTATATAAAATGCGATTGTCTAAATATCACCCACAAAGTGTTTGATAGAATGTCTCAAAGAGACGTGGCGTCTTGGAATGTGTTGCTTTTAGGGTTAGTTCAGTTGGGTGATGTTGATAAAGTTTCGCCACTATTTAAGCAAATGAGAGTTGAAGGAATTCAGCCTGATTCGCTCACGGTGATTGGCATATCGCAGTCAATCATGGGTAGGGAAAGCGTTAGGCTTTTGAAAGCTGTTCATTCATTTGGGATTCGAATTGGTGTAGAAGTAGATGTGTCCGTTTCCAACACGTGGGTTTCATCCTACGCTAAAGTTAGAGACTTAGACTCGGCAGAAAAGTTGTTTCATGAGATTGATCTACGCTTTGTAACGGTTGTTTCTTGGAACTCGATAATAGCAGGATATGCTTATTTCAATAGATATTCAAAGGCCATTAGCTTCTACAAAAAGATGCTTTATGATGGGTTTAGACCGGACTTAAGTACCAATCTTAACTTACTTTCGTCTATTAGCCAACATGAAGCACTTTTTGCTGGTAAGTTAATCCATTGTCATGGAATCAAGACGGGTTGTGATTCAGATATAACTATACTTAATACCCTAATTTCAATGTACTCAAAATGTGACGACCTAACTGCTGCAAGACTAATATTTGACAGCATGATGAATAAAACTTGTGTTACATGGACCGCTATGATCGGTGGGTATGCTGAGAAAGGTGATCTCGATGAGGCATTGGCTTTGTTTGACTCTATGGAAGCTACTGGTTTAAAACCTGATTTGGTTACCATACTTAATCTGATTGCTGGTTGTGGTGAAACAGGAGCACTTGAAATTGGAAGATGGGTTGAAAAGTATGCGGTTTTAAATGGACTGAAAAATAATTTAATGGTATTGAATGCTTTGATAGACATGTATGCAAAATGTGGTAGCCTGAAAGAAGCTCGTGAGATATTTTGTAAAATGCGTGAAAAGACGGTTGTTTCATGGACTTCAATGATTTCCGGTTGTGCGTTAAACGGTGAATTTGAAGAAGCATTGGCATATTTTTATCGTATGTTGGAATTAGGGATAAGACCAAACCATATAACTTTTCTAGCTGTTTTTCAAGCTTGCAATCATGGAGGTTTTATTAAAAAAGGATGGGAGGTTTATAATCTTATGACTAAAGTTTATAAAATTACTCCGGGATTAGACCATTATTCTTCAATGGCTGATCTTCTTGCACGCGGTGGAAAGATTAATGATGCTTTGGAGTTTATTAGGAAAATGCCGATAAAACCTGATGTTGGAATCTGGTCTTCATTGTTAAGTGCTTGCAAGATTCATCGTAATGTGGAAATTGGTGAATTTGCAGCTTATAATCTTTTTGAGATGGATCCACGAGCTGCAGTGCCTTATGTTGAAATGGCTAACATCTATGCATCAGAAGGACGATGGGATGGGGTTATGGATGTTAGAAGATTGATGAAACGGAATCAAGTAGTAAAGTACCCTGGTCAAAGTGTAATTCAAATAAGTGGGAAGAGTTATAAGTTTACAGTAGAAGATCGTTGTCATCCTAATGGATCTGTTATCTATGAAGTTTTAGATGTATTAGTTTTACAATCGAAAGATGAATTGGAATACTAAATAAAAAGTTACAAAGCATTCTAATGAGCAGATGTATTGCATATGTTAGAATATTAGTGTGTAATAGTTAGGATATAAGTTTAGGGGGCCTAGTTGTAGTTTAGCTCAAACTTAAGGAGGTTAGTCATTTATTAGGAAAGTTCCTAACCTCCTCAATTGTTGATTCCTTGTTCACCAAGGATTAGGTTTCTTCCCCTTCATTCTCTATAAATAGGGATCCGGGGTGAGGTTTTATTTGTACCTTCTTTTCTTGCTCACGTTTAATAAACGTTTGAGTGTAAATATCTCGTGTGTGTGTGTGTGTTGGTGCCACTCGGCATTAAGGGATCATAACCCTTTGTTGAGGTAGTAGTTCTTGATTCGTGGTTCCGCTCTAGAAGCCGGTTTGTTGGATTTCTTCCAACAGCATACTTAGCTAGTTAAGGATTAGAAGGCTTATTGTTGAGAATATAACATAACAAGTGTAAATTTATTCTTCTTGGTCTCGTTTTTGTGTATTGTAGGTAGTTTGCAATAGAAGGCTTATACTAAGAATACCTATATCTGGACACTAACCCAATTGAGTGATTTATTTCGTTACTGGATTCATTAAAAGGTTGGTTTTAAAGGCAATCAGATTTATATGTGAGATTTCTAAATATGTGAAATGCTGACTATCTGATTAGTATAACTTTAAACAAAGCAAATCTAAACAACGTCTATTACAACTGATATTGATATTGATCTTTGTTCTTTCTGTATCTGGGATTTACAGATATAGTCCAATGCTTCCCTGTACTACAAAACTTCCTATTACTGTGAACAGTGGTTTACAGCCAGTTGCTGGTTCTACTATTTCAAGTTACCAAGATGGCATAAAGGAAGAGCCACATGATGTAGATGGTTTCGGTGCACCACCTATTAGTGCCAGGAGTGGATATTTTCAGCGCAACATCAATCAAAATGACATAGATGGTTTCGGTGCTCCAACTAATAGCTCTAGGAACAGACAACATCAACACAACGTCGATGGTTCTACATTTCACATGGACCTAAATAACGTCAATCATGATGTTATTGAATTATCTTCTGATTCAGAAAGTGAAGATAACGCATCTTGTGATGATTCTGATAAACAACTAGTACTTTATGATCCTTCTGTTCATGGTGGAGGTGAAATTGAATGTTCCCCGGATCCCATTTCATATCAACCTGCTTCATATCAACCCATCTCATATCAACCGCCATATATTTCAAAAAATAATTTTCGAAATCAACTTCAAAGTGTACTGCCAGCTGTAGGTGCTTATACGGTTCAATGTGCTAACTGTTTTAAATGGAGACTTGTACCAACCCAAGAAAAATATGAAGAAATACGTGAACACATTACACAATATCCCTTTGTGTGTGAAAGAGCACTTGAATGGGGTTCTGATGTTTCGTGTGATGATCCACCCGATATCGAACAAGACGGAAGCAGGCTTTGGGCTATTGACAAGCCCAATATCGCACAGACCCCTCCTGGGTGGCACAGGGATTTTAGGATCAGGAGTGAAGGAAGCACAAAGTTTGGTGATATGTATGAAATCTTTCAGTTTATTTTTTCTTCTAGAGGTGGCAAAATGGGCAGGTCGGGCATTGGGTATCGGGTCAAAACGGGTATTTCTGCAATTTTCAAAACGGGACGGGTCAAGTTGGGTTGAGTGGAAATGCATTTTGTAAGAGAAACAGTTATATGGTTGCGATAATACTTAGAGAAACAATTTCTGATTAAAATAATTCCAACAGACTTTAGGCTACTTTTGACCCAGTCGACCCCATTCATAAGATAACAGGTCGAAATTGCCACCTCTTTTCTTCTACCCTTTCTGATATGTTGTGTTTTTTTCGGAGAGAAACGGGATCTCTATTATGGACTTCATTAATCTAACTTTAAGTGGTGTTTCTTTATGGTTTTACAGATATTATACATCCCCAACAGGCGTTACGTTGCGCTCAAAACCAGAAGTTGAGAAGTATGTTTTGTACCTAATCATTTGAATGTAGCATCATATCTTTAAAGTTTAACTGGTTCCTAATTATTTCTGGTAACCAGGTACTTGTTTCAACATCCTGAATATATGGAACAAGGGGTGTCATTAGCACAATTCTCGTTTCGGACCCCAAAACCATTACAGGAGAACTATGTAAGAAAACGCCCTTCTCGTGCGGCGGCTATTCAAGATGGTAACTTTATGGGGATGTCTGGTTCTGTTGAACCCTTATCAGGTATTATAGAGTTCTTTTTCACATGTGTATAAGTATAACTGTAAATTTGTAATTTACTCAGAGACAGAGAAATATTGTTTATGTGTCAGTGTGTGTTTATGGTATGGTATGCATGCCTATATACATCTGTTATATTATTGGTGGCAAGATTTCCTGCAAGTCATTTCTGGTATGGGTCAATTGGGATCTCCGTTTTTATAAAATATATATATATATATATATATATATACACTTATAATAGTTAGTCAATTGGGCAACTTTTAATCCGTTTAACCCATCTCAGATGAAACACACCCTAAGTTGACCCGTAATTTATGTAAATGGGTCGAGTTTGCCACCTCTAGAGTCTAGACCATGTTAAGAAAATAACTCCAGCTTACAGAAACTGTAACCTTTCCGGTACTTTATTTTCAGTACTTTAAAATGATTGGTAAGTGGGTTTTGGTGATTTCATGAAAACCATTTGATATTGATAACATTTAGTCATTTACCCATTTTTTTGTTTTCTTTGCAGTTAGACCTATGGCGTTACCAGGTCCAGAGCAGAACACAGATTTGCAGCTTAGTCTTCCTGGGTTTTCTACTCCATACGCTTTCAATCCATCACCAAAGAAGCCAAGAAGCTCACCAGCTAAACGCAGACACAATTTCGACTTGATGCTTAAACATCATGAAATGTAGGTTAGGGAGCTGAACGGGACAATGTTGAAAGTAAACCACCAGAACACAGTGGTATCTTTAGCCCTCGAAAACATTTTTTTTATCTTTTAGTTTTAGGTCAATCTTGGTATACGTTTATGCATGTGTCCTATAAGTCTTTTTTTGGGGCATTAGCAAATTTTGAGCTATGGTTTTATGAAAGTGGGCTCTTTTAGGAGGCATGGTAATGGTGCCATTGTGATTGTTCTTTTGGGAAATGAATATGGAAAAGAATCCTATTATTGGCTTTATATTCCAGATTTGTTCTCTTAAACTGCTTTAATTCTGCGTAGAGATGACAATCTGGACAGGTTGAGTAAAAATGAAAACGGGTTGGTGCTGAATCCTATTTTGAGTTCTGTATTTTATAGATTGGAAATGGCACACCTAATTACATACACGAGTAGCGGCTTGTGGTTTGGATCTTTGAGGGTTCAGTAACTTCCCCTTTTGGCGAACCATTTTGAGAAGAATATCTAGAATCGACTATCGAGTATAGATTAAGATCCATTTATGCGTTTTTCTCTCGTCTTTGGCATTTGAAACCTTATCATACTAGTTATCAACCTTATAATAGTGTGACAAGTTGTATTTTATTGGTATAGAAAGTAGCTTTTTGGAATGTTATATAGTTGCAAATTTTGACTCCCAAAAGTTGTAAACATATAGCAGCAAACTAGCAATAGAAAAGTGAAACTTAAAAATGGTCCAAAAAGTACAATGCTACAATGAAAGGGCTTTAAGACCATATGGACCACCTTGCATAGAATTAGGCCTTTTGTTAGAGGTATGCAGCTTTCACAGGAATTATTATTATTATTCCCTCTTTCAAAATGTACAAGTTTGATAATGATTAGGTAATTTTTATGTAAAACTTAAATGTGGTTTCAACTTTCAAGTTTGAAAAGAACTTGTTAGATTACAATTACGGAAGCGCACCGAACCCATCGAGAGATGGTCTTGAAATAAATATTTGAATGAGAAACTAGTTTTTCGGAAACTTTAGAGATCGAAAAGAGAATGAAATATAGTGCATAATGGTGTGGACTTGATTCATTTCTTCGATTTTGTATGTTTATAATCAGTTTTGGCATGTTCGATAGAAAAACCTTGAAATATACAGAATAAAACGTTATTTTAAAATCTGAATACGCGTCTGATGCCTAATATTAGACTTGTCGATTTGAGGCTAAACGGGTTAGAGTGGTAAACTGATAAACATGACAAACTGGTTTAATGAGAACACCAAGTTTTTGGTGACTTCTTCAACTAATTACAATCTATCAACCTGTTAAAAATGTTGATGCAAAATTACAAATTATAAGTTCAGTTTCATTTGCTCTCCAATGTTTGTATAGTCGTTTGTGTGTCTTCAAATTTATCATGTACTTTTAAATTGTTTTACGGATCGTTAATTACACTTCTTGAATATATAGGAGGGTAAGTACTAATTTAGTAGTAGTACAAAATATTGTTTTGGGTCCTCACCATGGTCACTTTTAAACTAAATCCTAAAAATGGTCATGCGCGACTACTCAACTCCGCAACTCTTCCTAAAACGCGACACGTGTCCTTAAGCAAGTACAGTTAGTTACTTTGAATGGGCCCACATAACTACCAAACTTACTCAACCTTTGTGCTACTCAACCGGCGGATACTCGACTTACATTGATCCACGTACAAAAGTACATTGGGAACTAAAAAAACACTACATTGGAAAAGAAATTGTTACCACCAAATCTTTTGGCAATATTCTCTAAAAAGTACTACTCCTACCACCTACCTCGAAACATAAATGATCTCGAAAAAAAAAAAAAAAAAAAAAAAAAAGCGTCTAAGCCTTAACTTAAGTGAACTGATAGCATCAATCGAAAAAAAACGTGCCAGAATCATAACGAAATCAAAACAATGAGTGTGATTAGTGATATTGTGTGTGTGTGTTTTTTTAATCCACATCAATATAAACATAATAATAATAATAAAAAAAAAAGAATCAAATTAAACAAAAAATAACAAAAGAAATCAAAAAGTATTCTTAGCTTTCTAATAAAGCTGGCTAGTCAAATAGTTGTCGGTTGAGTAGCCGTCGGTTGAGTAAATGTGGAAGTTAATGTGGGACCCATCATAAGAACACATGTCGCGTTTTGAGAGGAGTTGCGGAGTTGAGTAGTCGCGCATGACATTTTGGGGATTTAGATTAATAATGACCATGTTGGGAACCAAAAAAATAATTGTATTAGATTAGTACTTTTCTATATATATAGTGTGTCCTCAAACTATTTCGATATTTGTCTTGTAATATATTATCGTATGTCTTGAGATTTTAGTCGTACGTGAGTTGCCCACTAAACTGGATGTTGTGGGTGAGGGTGGCAATTTATGACCTGACACGAAAATTAACAGGTTCGAGTTGAGTCTAAATAGATTTCGGGTCAGGTTGGGGTTGACCCATCTAACCCGTTTATTAAACATGTCAGGTTCGGATTGAGAATAAATCAAATGGGTCGACCCATCAGCCAGTTTTTTTCAATTAAAACTTATTTATATTTATTATACGGGTTAAGTGGGTTTAACGGGTCGACCCACAAACCCGTTTAACCTGCTTAACTTTTGTAATGTACCAACTTTTGTATATAAAACGGGTTAAATGGGTCAACCCAAAACCCGTTTAACTTATTCAACCCGTGTAACCTATTTAACCTGCCAACCCAAGTATATATACGGGTTAAATGGGTCAGGTTCGTGTTATGTGTAAACAGGTTAGGTTTGACATAACTAACCCAATAATTTAAATGGGTCAGATTAGAGTTGGGGTTTTCTAACCCACCAACCTGTTAACCCAAGCCTACCAATCCGAACCCGACCAGAATTGTCAGCCCTAGCTATGGGTTCAAGCCTCGCTTGAAGTATTTGTGAGGTATATTTTAAGATGGAAAGTGCTATGCACACATATCATTTTACTTCATATACATAAATTTAGTGGCGCTCACATAAATTTTATTTGTAAAATTTATGTGAGTCATACTAAATTATGTGTATATGCATATCACTTAAGATGAAATCTGGTATAAGATTTGAAAAAAATTGACGTTAAAAAAAAAGTTGGAAGAAATCAATTTTTTGTTAAGACATATTATGTATGAACTGGCATGAACACAAATTTTCTTCTAAAAGCATTTTAATCGTTATTATCTAAAATGTTTTTCCTTTTGCTAAAAACATAATAATTGAATCTCATTTGGCATAATCAATGCTAACAACAATTTGAACCAACCCTAGAAAAGATTATCATATTTAATTGAGATAGAAAGGTGTATAATACTACTTTATTTTCACTTTTTCTCCTTTTGGGGATTGAAATTATAACTTTCAAAGCCAAAAGTCTTTAGTTGAAGATTTGGGGATCTTACAACTCCATAATTTTGTGGGAAATGAACAAACAACATAATTCAGTCTTTTTCATCTACCAATCTACATGTGAATATTTTATAAACTTAGAAAAATAGTATCACAAAAAGAGAGAAAAAAATAGTACTACAAGAGCACAAGTACATATGTTTATTTATAATTAATTCCCATGAAGGGCTTTAAGTACATGTTTATTATTGTAATATCAAAAGATATCATTATAGTATATAATTGGGTTATGTTATTGCTACCACCTGGTTCATTTATTTTTGTACTTTCAACAATCTCTAACTCTTTTGGCCCCTGTTTACAGTACAACATACTCCTTCCGTCTCAAAATTATTGTCCCCCGAAAAAAAATATACAGTTTAAGAAAAACATAATTAATACAGCTTTCTCTCTCTTACTTTTTTGCCAAATGACAGATTTACCCTTAACCAATTAATTAACACTTCTTTAAAGTTTGTAATATTAATTTCAACTAAAGGTAATATAGTAACTTGACCAAACTCCCCTATCTATTTTTAGTATTGAACAATTAATTTAAGATGTACCAAAAAGGAAAGATGGACAATTAAATTGAGAAGGAGGGAGTAGTATTTATCAGTTTCTATTCATACTTTTTGTCAATTTAATACTTTTGACTTGTTAAACTTTAAATTTTTTGTTCTGTATTTTCCGTTTCACTTGTAAAATAGAGGGTCCAAATAACCTATCTAATTTGGATTATAGCAAGACTGAGTCTTATATTCAGCAGTAAATTATGAGATGCCATCAAAGGTATGCCATGCATAATGCACATCGGATACCCTACTTACCACATGAGTTGTCTTGATCACTAACATAATGCATTATTGGATGTGTATGCATGGATAATGGGTTGTCTTTGTAACCAATAAATTCTAATAATTCCATTTAAGTCTTTGCTTTCAAGTTGAAAAGGATCTTGAACATACTTTGTTACTAGCAATCATGATATAACATTTGAACATCTTCAATAAGAATTTGAAAGTTACATTTTAACATTGTTTAGACCTAACTATAATGTAGAAAGCACAATGTTTTAGACGATACATACATGTTTAAGAACTTATTGGTACTAGCTTTATCGCGTATAATCCCCTTTGACTTCTGTTATTATCGTGTCGATATCAAGTTAGCTTGCACGAGTATCTCCATACCTTCGAAATTGTATTTTTAACCCCGTTAGAAATCCGTTGCAATTAAAATTTTCATGGAGCATTAACGCTACGGTAGGTATCCGTTGCAAATATTTACAACTGGTTCCTACCGTAGCATTAGCCCACTTGTGTTGTAGTGACATAAAATGGTTGACAGATACTAGAATCATTAACATAGTGCACCCTAGCATGTATCACACAACATATATATCTTTATACCATATTATGCCAATGATTAATTACGAAGGGCATGCATGGCCATCTTTCATACCATAACCTCACGTGTAGGTCCAAAACTACGCGTATATTTGGTGTCCTACATAATAAATGTTATTGCATTCAATGTTTTGTCTGGATTATTATCATCTATGCTTAATGCCAAATCTATAATTGTGATACACACCCTTTACCTTGTTTGTGTTTGTGTGGCTTCCTTTCTTTTCAATCAATCTTCTTGTGGTTTGTGGCTCCACTATATGAGAAGGTGATATGATGCTATTCATTATCATCATACATTAACATTAAGGTCCCTTCAAATACATAAAATGATGTCTTATCATCTAAAGTAAGAATATGTTTTGCAAGGACTCGAAAACCATTGATGAAAAAGAGTCTTGATCGACCGTTTTTTTGTGTTCGTTGAGACATATTACACTATTTGTCATGAAATAGCTAAGTAATTCGAACATATCCAAACTTAACTTCTTGCGGTTTAAGCTGAGTAAAATTTCAACTCTTTTACGCGTATTCGATTGAATCATGTTGTTTCATGCTTCAAACCAATTGTGTTAGACCTGTTTCGGATGAACATCATATTAAAACTTTCTTGAAACATAACTTATAATAATCTAGGGTAAAATTTGTCATTATCGTAGACTTTGAAGGCTAAACTGAATCTAATTCTAGGCTCTAGGAATTAGCCAAGTAGCTATTAATTAATTAATTCATCCACAAAGAAACCAAGAATGCTATCACATAATGGGCCATCAAAACATTTTTAATGTCGGCCAATAAAAACCAATTTTTACTCATGAAAAAAAAAATAGAAAAGAGAAGTTTAGAGCTTAGAACAAGTGTAATGGGTGGTCTTCATGTCGGTCGACTAACAAAGAGGACGCATCCTTCCATTACACACCCCAAATAAAAGATGCGTCTATATTTGGGTTTTTGCAACAACTGACTTGTGTGAGCATGTCTGTGTATGTGGTGTTTATTTAATTAATTTTTGTGAGTTATGTTTTTTACGATGTCCTTAGTCTCCTTATTATACTAAGTTGGTCATAAAGTTGTTGTAAAGAGAGATGCGACAGTTGTGCCCTCGGTTTTGTTATAATCACCGTTATACTTACTCTTAGAACCAATCATGGACTCCAGGTTAAAACCATAAGAAGAAGCACTTTGTAAGCTTCGACTGGACTTGAGTCTTAACTCAGCTCGCTTGTAATCAAGCTTTGTGTCTAGATTTCTGGCTTAGCACCAATAGGAAGACGGGTCTTTAACTTTCGATAACTTGTTTGCTTGAGGTCATTATATTTAACCTCTACACCGCGTTTGGTTGAATTTGGATATCATTTGCATATACAACACAATTAGTTGACAAAGTATAACTTGATTATTTTTACATTCATATTATACTTAGAACGTGTTTAAGAGATCAGAGATTCATATATACCATTGTTAAAACAAATTAAAGTACTTGGCATTATCAAAAATATTGCAACAAATTTTGCTATCAAATAAATTCATCAGGAGACTCAAACAACTACATTCTTGTGATCTTGTCTAGAGAGGTCAAAGAATAAATATATGAATAAAAATTTAAAATACTAATGAAATAAGGGCCTACTACTACTCCAAGTCTCCAAATATGTTGACCTTTCATGAGACACAATGGACCCAATTTAATCAAGACATGTTTTCATGACTAGGGGCATTTTAGGAAAATACATTGTTTTAGTTTTCAAAAAAAAAAAAAAAAGTGTTATATAAATTGAAATTTTACAAAAAAATAAAATAATAAGTTGAAGTTGCATAAAATAAATATTGCAAGGGTTTCTGAAGATATAAGTTAAGCACACAAAAAGTACTGATGAACCCAAAAAAATACACAAAAAAATAGTTTTTTATTTAAAAAGTGACAAAGACTTACAAAAAAGGACACAGAGACCCACAAAAAATACAAATTTTTGTGTACTAAACCCATATTGCAATGTTGAGTTGAAAAAAATTAATCTAACATTGTGTATGAACAAATCCTCGTTGAAAAAACATTACTATACCATGATATTCTAAAACAAATCCACATTGACTTCTTTAATATAATATGCATACAAAATTCTAATGTCAAATATGTTTGGAGATTATTATTGAAGGTATCATAATGTTGGATGGTTGTGTCCTTCCTATCATTATCATTGGCTAGCTAGTTGCAAGTTTGCAACCAATGTAATGAGTGATTAAGTTGTTTCTAATAATTTTGTTTAAATAGCCACACATTTCTTTTCGTCTTACTTCCGATCTCCATGAACACTTATGTATAGTTATGATTGATTAATAGAAGTTTTTTTTTTTTTTTTTTTTTTTTTTTTTTTTTTTTTTAGTAGTAGTGGCATATCATTGTATATGTTCTATAATTGTGGACGACGACATATTAATAGTGATTGTATTGCTAGCGGTGTGGAAAATAGTGATGCAAAACCTAAATATGATAGACATCAAATTCATGGTCAGCAAGCGAGCACATGCATGGCCAACAATATAATCAAGTTCATTATATACAACCATCGGCGGACCCAGGATCTTAGAGGTCGGGGGAAAAAAATTTTGAAAAAATTCGTGATGCACTTTAATAAAAAAGTCATAAAACTGATATTTTTAAAGATTAAGATACAAATCTTATGTTTTTACATTGTTTGACTTTAAGGTGTGGGCAATTTGATTTTGTAGTAGGGTGCACTTTAATAAAATGGTCTTAAAAAAAATTTACACTAAAAATTAATATATTTTGACGAAGCATGGAGGACACCACCCCCCGAACCACTACGCAGTTCCGCCCTTGTATACAACAACAAATGCTGACATTGCTTAAAAGATCAAAGGGTCTTTGGCTTAGCGATATCTAGATGAACCGGCGATGTAATGTAAGGTGTTCTTCTTTGAGGAATCGACGGTTCTAAATTTCTAATTCACTTGAAACAAAAGAAAACTTTACTTGAAATGTAATGTACGTATTGTATGAAGGAATAGTCGATGTGTCATGGGAGCAAGTTGGATCATACAGTTATTAGATGCACATGAATGGATTGTTGATATAAAAGTTGGGTGTTCCTTGTTTGGGTTCCTGTTCTTGTATCAATTAGATTTTAATGTTTGAGACCTGCGCACTAAGAAAGCAAACAACGCCGTTAGGCTATCCCATAAATAAAAGATCATTATCAAGACCATAATTAATATATTTGAGTTTGGGCTTTCGTGAGCCCAAATCATTATTATGATAGCCCAATCATTATTATGATAGCTCAATAATTATTATGATAGCCCACGCATGGTTGGCTTATGTGTTAGTAGTGTCTCTTGGTCGGGTTCGTGACTCAAGTGTGGACTATACATTATCATAGATGGTATAAATAGTAAAATAGATAAGAGATTTTTTTTTAATGTATAGAATATAGATGGCTTATAAATTTTGCGCGCGAAAAAGAATTCAAGTAGATGACATAGACACATGTAATGTTTTCAAAAGTGTTTGTAAAAATACCAATTTATGGCCGGTCGAAGCTAAAAGGTTATGGTTGATGGGCTAAATTTTGCTAATTTTTATAAACTACACTACAAATTGATATATTAGAAGGGTAAATTATAAAAGTAATCAGATATTTTAAAAAGTTTATACTGTAATATTTCGCTGAGGACACGTGCCCACCATGCCAGATCCCGTATCCGCCTCTGAGCCTGTCGATGATGTCAAAACTAAACTTGCAAACAAAAGACCATGTGAATAGGATATGATGTAACGTGAACAATTTAATTTTTCGTATGGAGAGCAATACCCGTATAGAAGGTTCGATGAACAAATAAAATAATAAATTGCGTAAGACGTACACCTTTTGCCTTTAAAGCATGGTTAAAATAGCTGGATTTTCATCAACATAATATGAAGAAAATGTGAACAATCTAATTTTACGATCTCTAAACTATTTTTCCAATTTAACGTGTACTTTCTATTATGGGTGTGCATGGTTCGGTTTAGGTCGGTTTTTGGCTAAAACCAAAACCGAACCGAAGTGTTCAGTTTTTATATAACCCAAAACAGAAACTGTTAGATTTTTTACGGTTCGGTTTTTTCGGTTTATTATCGATTTCGCTTCGGTTTTTCGGTTTCTAACATTTTATATTTGAGCATGACAAATTTATACCAACAAACTTGTAATAAATAGAAAATTGGTTATTCTTATTTACCTTTTTTTGTCAATCTAATTATAATAATGTTTCTTGCATAATTCTATAATTATTCTCTTATATCAATCATATTATTTTATAATGAAATCCGGTTCAGTTTGGTTTTTGGACGAAAACCGAAACCGAACCGTATGTTTCGGTTTTTGAAGAGTTAAAAACCGAATCATTGGTTTTAGTTTTGGTCGGTTTTTTCGGTTTCGGTTTTTTTGTTTTGTTTGCTCACCCGTTTTTATTTGTATTCGATTTTTCATGGTTTTCTTTAATGATTATTATGATTTTTGAATTAATTCATGAGTCTTGAGCTTACCACAACACGGACTCAATCTAGTAAAGTTTTCTCTTTCGAGGAGGTTAACATGACAACTTCAGAATTTGCACAAAACGTGATTCGAACTTGAAATCTTACATTTTTACGACTTGATGACTTGATCATGAGTTGTGAAACCATAACTAAAATCTACCATGTACATTCCATTTTAAACTAATAAGGTTGTGTCACAAAATATTTGAACTAATGCATTTCAGAAAATCGAGACCATTTAGTATATTTTACTTTGCGCAAGTAAATTTCATGTAGTTCACAGTAAATTTCGAGGAAAAAATGTTGTTGAAATTAGTTCAAAAACTTGGTTGGGGTTAGCTCATGTAGTCATGTCATTATTGTCGTATTTGACATCTTGCGTATTAGAAATTGTCAAAGTAGACTTTGTTGACCTTTTATTAATTTCCTTCACGTTATGCAAATAAAAGTTTTGGTTTATTTATGTTCTAATACTAAATTACTAATGCATGCATAAAAGTCACCACTATTTCTTAGTAGTATATAACAATTCTTTTGACTTTCTTGTATAAAAAGATTGCATGAGAAGGTATGAATCTTTCAAAGTTCAGGCGCACCACTACAATTAAAAAAACGACAATAGCTCAACAAAATTATACATACACGATGCATTTGCAATTTGATCTAACGTTTTTGCATACAATTACACCTCCTAAAACTTTAATAATTACACTGCTCGTCTCTATACTAAACGGTCACAGAATGAGTGGTGTAATTATTCAAGTTTTAAAATAAATGTGTAACTATATGCAAATTGCATGAACGAAATTTGTAATTAACTCACAAAGCAAAAGAAATATATATAAAAAAAATGCTAAATCCTCTTACAAAAATCTACTATTTATCCTCTTAATCAAAGGATCCTGACAAGTGTCAGAACTGACGGTTTGAATGCAAAAAAAGAATGAGTGAAAAAAAATATATAATATTATCATGTATGTAGAAGGATATTGTAGGAGCCTTTAGCAATGTTTAATATATAATGGGCAAACCTAACACGACTTATTTTAACTTGTACGGAGTACTAAACACTTACAAATGGTCGGAGGAGGATCCTCTAAAGTTGAAAAAACAACTTTAGTGAAGTTGATGAAGTGTGAGCCATTGGATTTGATCCAATGTCTCAAATCAAAAGTTTTGATTTTAGCCATTGGATTAAATTCAATTACTCACACTCCCCTGACTTCACTAAAGTTACTCTAGGAGATCCTTCTCCGAAATGGTCTAATATGTCATAATTAGTATTAACTTCCTCGTGCATTTTAATCACCTCATATTCTTATGTCTTTGCGTGTTAATTACAAACTTTTTAGTATTAAAAAACACGTGCACCGTTTCTTAAAAGTATTGAAGCCGCATTAGGCGAAGTTGCCTTTACGCACCGTACTGCCGACCACTTTATAGATTAAATAATAGTCAAACATCTTTTAATACGTGACTAGTTTCGACCATGTAAAATGAGCTACATAAAGAATTAAAGATGGTAATAAATATTGCCATAGAAAAGAAACAAAAACCTCGCATGCGCGAAACCTTTGGTCGTTTAGTTGGTAAAAAATTTCCTGTTTTTCCGTTTTTAAATTTCTATAGAATGAAAAAGTGAGAAGAGTAGAATGAGTTTTTCAAACGTTTAGTTAAAATTTAGAGAATGAGAATTTCATATTTTTTGAAAATTTTTGAAAAAAATTGAACTTAACGGATTTTCAATTTTTCTCTTTTCATATTAAAAATTTCCTAGAAAAATATGAAATTTTCATCAACTAAACAGCTCTTTAGTTTTTGTCATTGCTTTCTCATTTTTCAAATTATTGTCTTCAAACAAAAATATTACACTATTCAACTAATCAAATATATTTATCCACTGCTATACGTTTTTTTTTTATTGGTTAACACCAGAAAGATGCTATTATTTTAGGATATCCAAAAAACAATAATTTTAAAACATAAGGAGTATTAGTTATTGGACAAAGATGAGAGAAAAATCATCATCTAAAAACAAAAGTATAGCCTAGTGACGAGATATCGGGAATCTTGGGTTTCATGCATAAAGCACATTTGACTAGATCTTTTATATAATAAAACAAAAATTTTATTGAAAATTTTTCATTTCAAAAAAATGGATTCATACCTTATTTAGTAATAATTTTATTTAAAAAAAAAAGATTATTTTCTTATTAGGTAACATTTTATATTTATTCATAACACAGGTAGAAGATAAATACAAAAAATATAAATAAGATGCAATTAATAATAGAATTAAAATTTTTAAATAATTATCTTTAATAATAAAAAACTATAATTAAACATAATAAATCAAACAAAACAAATATTAAATTATTTGTTTTTTAATAAATAAAAATATATGATTCAAAAAAATTAAAAAAACTCGCGCGTGCGCGGGTATTATAACTGGTACTCCGTAAAGCACATTTAACTAGATAAGGATTAAGGAATTAAAATGAGCATCTTCTTTAAATCTTTAGCCTCTTTGCACAGATTCAACACACAATATTAAATGGAGAGTGTAAAGATTTCTACTTACTGCATCTATAACTTATGTAGGACGCTTTCTATATTTATGTTTAGTGTTATCTTCTTCTTTAATAACGAGATGCAGATTTAATACTTATAAAACTTTCTTAAAATAATTAAAGTTCATTAATTTATGCCTCTTTTATTGATGTGTTTATTTATTTTTATTTTTTTACGGTTCATTGCCCCTAGCTCAGAAAGCGTAGCGAGCTCAAACAACCAGGTTGGTTTCAGCTCAAAAGGCAATGACACTCTTACAACTTGAGACCTTACTTAGGAGGATAAAACCCACATACCGCTAGACCAGAGGCCCATTGGTATTATTGTGTTTATTATCATAAGCTTAAACAAAAAAATCTCCTACAATATTCTCCTAATAATCTTTCTACACACAAAAATATTATATATCTATTTTCTACTCATTATTTATCTGATTCAAACAGTCAATTCTGACATTTGTCAGAATCATGTTAGTAGAAGGATAAGTGAGATAAATTTGTAGAAGGAAATAGGATTTTTTTTAGATATTAAAGATTAAAACCAGAAGACTTTACTATATGTTTAATCTAACTTGGTAATAATCAAAACATAATGATAAATGTGAAACACCGAGATTAATTCATTGTTAATCATGTTCAATAAAAGTGCCAGACCGATGTTCATTTTTCAAAAAATCAGTAATATTGACAAAAGAAGTTTAGTAAAAAAATAAATAAATAAAAAATTGTAATTCACGGGCAATCCTGATAATCCTTCGGTTTGCCCGTCCATGACAACAAATTAAGTCCATTTGGTTTCAAAACTTGTACATAACATCTCGCAAATTATCATGTACTTATTATAAACGATTTGGTTGTTACGTGTTTATTTAATCACATTTACTATCTTTTATCTTAGCAAACTTAACATGGTACTTAGATACAGTGACTTAAAACTTGAAGAAAGAAAAAAAATACATTAGTCCTTCACTTTCTTTGCGTATAAGTATATAACAATCGGATAAATACTTATTGCATTACAAACTTTTTTCATTTTACATTAATGAGGAATTGACGATTATGTAAGGTTAGAGGAATGCCTCAAGCTATTATTAATCTATGAAATATTTAAGCTTTAATGGTAACGAGTAATTCAGACCCGTGCGTTGCACACGGACTTTATCTAATTGGTCATAGTATAATGTGCAGTAATTTTTTTTTGTTATTAGACTTTTGTAAGTATAGCCTTAGTTGATCAGTAAATTTTATATTTAAACTTTTTATGACATATTAGTAGTTATTTATAAAGTTTATATTTTGTATTTATTCTCAAGATTGTAACATTATATTTAAACTTTTTATGACATATTAGTAGTTATTTATAAAGTTTAGATTTTGTATTTATTCTCAAAATTGTAACATCCCTTTATTTTGATATAAAACTAATATGTAATCTTTGTCACATATTTTCGTCATTATATATTTAAGTTGTGATTGTGTCACATCTTTTCAAAGTATGACACCCATTTAAAATAATTTATTGAAATGTAAGCTTTAGCACTTATTTTCATTATTATATATTTAAATTGTGATAGTATCACACCTTTTCTAAGCATAATACACATTTAAAATAGTTTATTGACAATAAGTTCCTAAGTTATGATGTTACCACAACTTTTGTTGGTCAATAAGTTCCTAAGTTGTGATGTTACCACAACTTTTGTTAGCATGGCATGAAAAATGTAGGTGCATTTATTTCTGTCAGTTTTAATTGATGACGAGTCAAAAACTATGTTTGCCACTAATTTTTGTCATAAATAACTTGGGCTGCCTCAGGACCCGTGCGAAAATGATTGTGTAAATTGTCGGATTGTTAGTATGATGGTAAGGCCCAAATATAAACAATATTTTATTGACATTAAAAGAGTATATGTAAGAGACTTTTTTCAAGATGTTACATTGAAAAGAGTCTCTTAACATGTGATTTTTTAAATATGTATAAGTTACATAAATTATTTTAAATATGAAGCGATGGCATTAATGTTGGAGACCTTTTATATTCGTCCCCGTGCGATGAACATAGGTTTGGAATGCCTCAGGACCCATGCAATGCACACATGTTGGATCAAATTGTTTTTTTCGTAATGTTCGGGACTAATTTTTGGTTCACGTTTGAAACTCTTATTTTTTGTGAAAGACGGACTTCATTGTTCTAATAAATGACATTATTAAAAGCGAACTATAAAACAAATTTCCTTTTTAACAAAACTATAAAAACATAATACATTAAAGTAATTAGTATATTTAAGAGTATAAATTATAACTCGTAGAATAAAAAATCAGATCCAATGACCCAAGTCTGAATCATAAACCCTCTCCAATCAATCAATAGACCCGACATTTAACTAAACACAATTTTCTTCTCCTTTATATACTTCTTTGATTTAGAAGATTCTCATTGTTAAGATGATAGTGTGAAGATATTTTTATTATATACTACCCCATTTTCAATATGTAACATCGACATAATTTACACAGTCATATCAAATATCAAAGTCACGCAATATTCCAAGACGTTTAATTAAAAAAGTGATATTAACACACTGCAAAACAAAAAACTACATTAAGAGCAAAACTATTAAAACGCACAAACAAAGTGTAGTAATAATTATTGACTAAAATTTGAATGCTCGTCACATTATTTTCAATAAACTTACTTGCTAACTAATCAGTAGTATTAGCGTGTTTATCGGTATTACATGAAGTAAAATATTGCCTGTTTGATTTGTAACGTACTATTAATATGAATGCTAAGTATTCATTCCACCGGTGGCCGTGACGTTGTTCTTGTTGTTCTTCTTGTTGTTGTCTTTGTCATTATTGTTCATTGGCCTTTTGCATGTTTTGTTCTTGATAAAAATTTTGTGACTTCTCGATCTATTTCTTTAATGCTTCTTGACGCCTTACAAAAAATAATTAGATATAGTTGATCGTTAGTAACTTAAATACAGTTAATCAATATATTTCATTTTCGATCAAATTGAAAATGTTCGTGCATGTTCCACTTAATAGATAAGACAACGATGTGTAGGATCTCTTAAAACATTAGAGAAGATGATGTTACTACCAAACCTCCTAAGCACCATCTTTATGTCCTACATTGTTACAGACACAAAACACACGTGAAATTTACATAAAACAATATAAATCAATATGCTAAATAAGTAAGACGATATGATGCTTACTTTACCACCATAATAAGTTGTAGCCCAATGTGCACGCGGTGTGTAGGAAGTTGTAGTTTGTTGTGTGTGATTTTTGACGTATTATATAGTTGATAAAATATTTGTAACTCATGGACGGGAAGGTAAAAAGACTAACCACTATTAATTGAGATGTTTGAGTTGCTTGAAATCAATGTACACATACTAATTGAGATATTTGAGTTGCTTGGAATCAATGTTGAAAGCTTCAAATGATAGAATCAATTCTTGGGACATTTATTATGACCGCTTTACATTTATAAGGCTACTTAAGCTTTATATAATATAAGATTATCAGAAACATTAGTATAATTGTTTTGGTTTCTATTATCACTTTTTTTTTAACGGCAAAGATAAATATATAAATAAACATCTAGCAAGAAGCTAGAGAAAAATTACATCGGTTTTTTAAGCCAATTATGCCAAGCTAAACGTTTAGAACTTCTTCCAACTAACCAAGTAAAAGAAAAAAGCCTAATATTATAAAGCAAGTCACATTTCCTCATTTTTAGAAAATTGAACGTAACTGAATTTCGATACTTCCAAATGATCCACCAGGTAGCCGCCACAATCACTTGAGTTCGATTCTTGTAATCAGACTATCCATCCATGATGTCCATGCTGAGTACGACACCATATTTGGGAAGTGCATATCACACAATACACTAACTAGGCGCCAAATGCTCGCATCACTTCACATTCATAAAAAATATGGTCGTTTGATTCCAAGCAGCTCGAATATAACGGGCACATTATGGATTGAATATCCAAACCTCGTTTCGAGAGATTTAGACGAATAGGAAGTCTATCCAACCGTAATCTCCATAAGAATATGTTCACGTTTCTCGGGATATTCTTACACCAAATAGTTTAAACTTGATTAAATCTTAACGCTTTTTTTTGAATAATCATATTTTCCGATCTTTTGGCCGATTAATTCACAGGGTCTGAACCCATTGATACAAAAACTCAAACAGAGTAAAGTCTTTCTTTTTCAGAAAGTTGACGTGACCACTTTATAGCACTCTTTTTGTATCAATCTAAAGTGATTTTATAGTCCCTTAAACCTAACTAACAAAATTTTCTTGGTAGAAATCTAAAGTATCACGCAATTTGCATAGAGATCAACATTACGAGAAGCATGTTGCATTTTCATGGAGTTCTTTTAGACCTTAAAGTTTGTTAATTATAGATTAGATTAATGTTTTCTTAATTTGTCTAGTCTAAAGAGAAACTTGTACTACTTTCTTACTATAAAGAGCTACTTATTTTTTAGTGTGACACGTAATCTACCTATTTTTACTACATTTCTTTTTTGACAGCTAGTTATGAGAGCATAAACCCTCAAATTAATTAAAAAGTGAATTTCAAAGTTGACAAGGCAACCATTTTTTATAACTTCAATGAAATCAAGTGAATAAAAAAAACATGTATTTTCGCTTGGTTAATCGACCATAACAAATATTTTACTTTATCCGTCTCAAAATAACTGTCTCCTGATAATAGATAATAGTTTTACAATTAAATAATAATTAAAAGCATTTTAAAGTTTGCAATAATAATTTTAAACAAAAATAATATGATAAACTTGATCAAACTTTTATATATTTTTTAGCAGTAAACAAGTAAATTGAGACATTAATGTGAACTATTTTAGGACGAAAAAATTATCTAGACAACCTTTCATAAAGTCATAACACTTTGCTATTATATGTAATGAAAATAAAGGCTATAAAATCGTGGTTGTTTTTTCTTTTCTTTTTTAACCTCCTTTTAATCATGTGTGTTTGGACGGAATAAATATTAGAGAAAAAGAGGTGATGTGATAGTGAAGTGGTTATCATGAATATCACCACTACCCAAGTGGAATAGTTTGGCAGGAATATCAATAATAGATTTAGATTAGCTCGCAAGACAAACCATAACTCATTTTTTTTTTTTTTTTTTTTTTTTTTTTTTTTTTTTTTTTTTTATTTACGAATATATATGTACAAATACATGTATGTAAATCATAGTAGTACTTTCAATCATGTTATCTTTTGTGCAACACAAAATTTTAAAGTAATAGTTATACAGGAGCGTGGAGCTAACCAACAATTGCACGATCAAAGAACACCAGAAGTTGGCGCGGTTAGGCAAACCGAGTAGGTAGGTTAGAATTACGTCTACGAGGTATATGGAATATGTTTAGTGTACTAGGTTGATATTAAACGTATTAGAAAGCACCAAACCTTAGTTTTTAATGGTGACTGTTACAATCAAGTTCATATCAACGACACATTACCATTCAGCGCATCACAACTATCATCGTCTTTCAACTTTTATATTCATCGCATTTATCACCGCCAAACCCTATTTTTTAAAAGAAATATAATTAAAAACTAAATTAAACTTTTATTTGCAATTTAAAAACATTACATTGATAATTAAAAAACGTACGAATGAAAACGTAAACTAATATAGTAAATTTCACTTCTCCCTAATCGCGTGCTTCATTTGCAACACTCTTTTGAGATGGATTCCACTCAAGTGATTAATATGTCTCATATAGAAGAGTTCATCTTTTTGTCGTCTTTTTTGTCTTGGGTGACCAACATTTGGTATTGTTGGTTTCTGTAAACAAACGATGGGGCTTGAATGTTTACCTGTGGAGTAGGATCAAAATGGAAATTTGAACTTGGTGTTTGGGCATTTTGTTGTCCGCGTTTTGAGGTTTTAGTTTTTGAAGTGTGTGTTTTTTTTTTTATAGAGTAAGTATAAAAAGAGAGTAAATATAAAGATAGAATGAGAATTTGTGTATAAAATATGGTAAATTATTATTATTATTATTATTATTATTATTATTATTATTATTATTTATGTTCATGTTTGGAGTGGGGCCCTATAAATTTAGCCGTTTTTTCTCCCTTGGTTCGTGAGAGGTGATCACCATTACCTATATCTTTCTATTTTCTATTGATAGTGCGTGACCATGAGGTGTTTTATGGTGGTGGCACGTGATGGTCACCACAAAGATGAGCCATCACCCACTATAAAAACAAGTCTTGTGATGGTTTTTATGGAAGGTGCGTCATCACCTCTATCACCTTCATCACTGGCCACCATTCATAAAAGAGGCCCCCCATCACTTGTAAAAACTGCACATAGTGGTGACTGTCATTACCTTTATTTATTTATTTTTTGTTTGTAAATATGTGTGATTTATGTTTGTATAAAGTGAATATTTTTAATAGTGATGACCATAAAAGGTAAAAGGTGATGGGTTTGGCGATGTGTTGAATGATAATGTGATGCTGATGCGGAAGTGATACTAGTGGTCACTATAAAAACTAGTCTTAAACTCACAAGTCTGAGATACAACAAGGTCGTCTCCTCAACAACTCTTCATGGTGATGTATCCATAAATTTAACGAGTAATATCTAAAATTAATCCATTTAACTTGTCCATTTTGTTGTCCTATATAAGGTTGTATTTTTTTTTATTTTTTTTTTCTGCTTATAAAACACAGACTTTTTAGGTTTTGAATTTTTTTTTGTATCAATTTACCTGCTAAACACGTTACTAGTAATTTATTTAGTGTTCTTTTCTTTTTCTTGGTCTAAGACACATTTATACAACCATATCACTTTTAAAACTTATAAACAAATGCCCCATTTTCCTTCATATAAACCAATACCACTAAAACCACCGTAAGAACCAATCCCCGTCCTTCTCTTGCCGGAATCTAGAATATAACACCTCCAAGTGATCGGAATTTGAACTTAAACACCAAACCAAAACCTGAAACCAACACCCAAACTAAAATCAAATCCAAAGATCAAAACACTTTAATGATATAGACACGATGCAGCTGGTAATTCATATTCTAAACCAAAACCTTCAAACTTGAAACCACAAAAACCACTATCACATGAACCTGTAACTTATAATCTCACACAAAATTAAGTACCATTTTCCAATAAACCTTTAAACTTGAAACAAAAGAAGAAAAAAAAAGTATATAAAAAATTGAGATCCACCAATAAAATTCCAGCCGATTCTAAAATCATATGTTAAAATCCACCATTAAAACTACCATCACAAATAAGTCAAGATCTTTGGTTTCTTTATAAAATATATATCTCGAATTTTTGTAGATCCATTAAAGGTGTAAAGAAAACCCACCGCATATCTTTAAGAACAAACAAATACCTACATCAAATATGTAGACCTTTTATCTGAAACCACAAGATACACAATTATAATATGAGTTGTTACTTGTGTTTCGCGAAGAAAAATCACATAAGAAAAAAAAAGAAAGAAAATTAGTTGTATATAATTCTTATAAAGATCTTGTGGGTTAAAGAAAAACTGAAAAACAAGATCCAAAGGTTATAGTGTTGTTTGGGTAAGAAATAAAATATAAGTATATTATTGGTTTGAAAAGAAAATAAGGTGATAGATTTGAAAAATATAAGTATATTATTGGTTTGAAAAGAAAAAAAGGTGATAGATTTGTGAGTGTATAAAGAATCACTCAATCACAAAGAATCACCAGATTTTGTTGTTAAAAAGGGTGTTTGATTTGAGGATAATAATATAAATTTCTTTATGCTTAGGTGAAAATAACTGATGACACATAATCGTTTCCCAATTATTAGGTCACCGTGTATATAAAAAAGTCAAAATTTGAAAAGTTTGGATTTTATAAAAATGAAAAAAAAATGGCTATACAAAACAATAAAAATGAACAAATTACATACATTTTTTGTTACTATCATTAAATTTAATGCATGGTATATAAATAATATTAAGCTTAAAAAAAATTATATAATTAATTTTACACCAATGTTAAAAAGACACGTGCGTGCATACTCGTTGTCTAAAACATTCAATAACACGTTTTTGAAATTCGACATGTTTTGAATTTGATTACACTTTAGAATTTAACACTCGTTACGCTACATTCTTGCATACTATTACAAGCCACATTTTAACATTTTGTTAACACTAATTGATTAGTTTCTATAAGTTGAACTTGTAGATGGATAACTCTAGATCTCAACTAAATTTTGTCAGAACGTCACTAATCGAGAATGAAATTAACATGAGCTGGTATTATCCGTATGTAACTAGTAAATATGCGGTTTCAATTCGTTACAAGCGTGTATTAAAAACATACAATGAATTTTTGCAAACTTCGCATCTATAATATGAAAACGAAATTCACACTATTTTAATATTCTAGTAACATTAAATACTATAATACTTTAATTGAAGAAATTATTTTTGGTTGCACCTTAGAATTCAACACTCATTACACTACCTTCTTGCGTACTATTACATACAACATTTTAACATACTAATTGAATTAGTTTCTTTAAGTTGAACTTGTAGACCAATAACTCTAGATGTCAACTAAATTTTGTCAAAACGTCACTAATCTAGAATGAAATTAACATGAGCTTGTACTATCCGTATGCAACTAGTAAATATTCGGTTTCAATTCGCTACATCCATGTATTAAAAACATACAATGAATTTTTGCAAACTTAGCATATGTAATATGAAAACGAAATTCACACTATTTTAATTAATTATGGTAACATTAAATACTATAACACTTTAATTGAAGAAATTATTTTTTGATTACATCTTAGAATTCAACACTTATTACACTACGTTCTTGCATACTATTACAAGCCACATTTTAACATGTTGCGTTACACCAACTAAATTAGTTTTTATAAGTTGAACTTGTAGGCGGATAACTTTAGATCTCAACTAATTTTTTGTCAAAACATCACTGATCTAGAATGAAATTAACATGATCTTGTATTATCCGTATGTAACTAGTAAATCTTCTGTTCCAATTCACTACACGCGTGTATTAAAACATGCAATGAATTTTTGCAAACTTCACGTCTGTAATATGAAAACGAAATTCACACTATTTTAATTAATATTATGACATTAAATACTATAACACTTTAATTGAAGAAACTGTAATATGCTCTATTATGTACATATTATCCAACATATCATATACTGTAACACTTTATTACATATACGATTTGCACATAGACATAAAATAACGGAAATACCTAAAAATTAACGCACATATAACAATATACTAATTTTTCACGGGTTCATCAAAATATGCACCTTTCTCGCACAACGTCAGAGTATTTTTATTTATCGCAAGGTGCGAGATTTGTTCACTCTATATACAAAAGGCGTGCAATATCATGTTCATTTTCTAGAAAAAACTATCATTGACGATTTACTTTTCGTAGCAACAATTTTGCGTGCAATATTTGAAATTTCTCACAGTTTTTAAAAAGGAAAGCGATATATCTTCTTATAAATCTTTCTAATTTAAAATGTCTTATTTACACAGGATAAATTAAATGCCTCACAATTTCATCATCCAATAATCACATCGCATTTTGAATTAAGAAGACTTATAAAATAAATTAATCATTCTTTTTATTAAAAAAATTAACACTTTGCAAGAGAACATGCGTATTTTAAGTTTTTAACCAATAAAAAATAGATACTCTATTTTATAAATCTGATGTAAAGTAATTTGTTATTTTCTACCAAAAGGCTTATATCCTAGCTGTATCTTTTAATGTGTGAGAAGCCCCCAATCAAAATGATTGTGAGTTTAATTCCTGTTTATAACATGTGAGATAGTTTGTGGTTTGTATATTGAAAATAGTTAGTCGAAGGTTGTTTTTTTTTTTTTTTTTTTTTTTTTTTTTTTTTTTTTGTTTGTGACAATTAATGCATGTTAATATGTTATCACACCAGATGGTTTTAAAAGGCGCGCAAAAGCCTCGCAAAGGCATGAGGCTTGATCATGCCGTCATGCCACATGTCACGTCTTTTTGTAAACTTTATATATATTAAATATACTATAAATATCTAAATATTTTCATATTTTATGCCGCTTTATGCCACGCCTTATAAACAAAGACGGAGCCAAAGGGGTTTCGCGGGTGCCCGTGCACCCCATGAAATTTTTCGATATAATGTTAATTTTTAAAAAAAAATGCTGCCTGCATTTATAACCCGCATTTATAACCTTGAGCACACCTCATTTTAATCGATAAATAAGCAGTTAACCCAACCAAAAAGACGAAAATAGCCTCTCAAGTAGTCCACCAACCTTCTTCACCCCCCTCCTTTCCTCCTTTGTAGAAAGAGAAATAATAACATTGCTTTCAGACATACACATTTTTAGAGAGAGAAAGAAACCAACTTTCTTATTTATTATTTTTTATATATATATAAAAAAGATTCATTCATACAAATACTTTTCAAACATCAGAGAAAAAAAAAAAAAAAAAGTTGGCAGAAGCAGCAGCATTTGGTCCTGGTCTCCTCATTCCATCTTTTTCCGGCGACCAAACACCTTTTTCCGGCCAGCTTATTTCTCAAATCAGATGAGAGGTGATTTTTAACCGGAATAAGTTCGACTTAACTTATGAAGCTCCGGCGATAGAATATTCCGATCAGTTATTGCAACAGTAAGTTAAAGTAGGTATGAAGAATAGTAACGGATCTACAGCGAATCCTAATGAAGGTAAATAATAATTAATAGATCTTTTTTTATATAAATTTTTATTTTTTGTATTAATTAATTTTGGTTTTTTTTTTTTTTTAAAAAAAAGGTGGAGATAAAAATAATAATCAGAGGATAATAAATCCGGAGTTATGGCAAGCGTGTGCCGGACCTTTGGTCAACTTACCGCCTGCCGGAACGCACGTTGTTTATTTTCCTCAAGGACATAGTGAACAGGTTTGTAATTAAACTTTTTTTTTTTTTTTTTGCTATCATGCGCCTGTACCGGCTAACGTGCGCCGTTTCCTGACCAAATTTCTAGATTGTAGGAGTATCATTTTTATGTGGTTTAAGGTGTACTAATTTGTTAGTAATTTGATAAATTTAATTTTACTTCATTTATTAACAACAAACTTACATTATTTTATGTATGTGATTTACGAGTTGAGGCGGACCGGAGCCCCATGGATTTTATCTTGCGCAGTGTAAAATTATGTCAAATATGTCATTTTTTTCTAAAATGAATGGTCCTTCAAAATTGGGTTATCATTTTTGGTACTTTATGTAAAACGAACATGATGATGACTCCTTGTCTTGGGTCCGTCACTCCTTACGAGGGTTTTTGTCCGGCTCATTTTAAAACTTATGGTCGGTATGAGTTTATTAAGACATAATCAACTTATATAAGGTCATAAATTTCAAAATGAATCGGAAATAGTGAGCTTATGAAATATAAGCAGAAATAGATAAGCTCGAAAGCTTGAAAATTAGCTTAAACAATAAAACAAACAGTTTTCGTACGAGGAAGAAATTTTTGATCATTTGTTTGTATAATATTGCTTGTGTTAAAATTTTATTTGAAGAAAATTCATGTAGCAAATTCCTAGGTTAATGCTATCTTGAGCCGATACAGACTAACATGCACCGTTTCATGAACAAACTCCTAGGTTTACATCATTGTCATGTAATTCGTAATTTTCATAAGTTTCGCTTGAAAAATATGCTTGTTTGATGTCAAGTGACAAATATAGACATTGTACATGTGTTACTGCATGATGTACAAGTGGATTAAATTGAAATTCGTTGGAAATTGAATTTGCTAAGTTGGTATAAGCTGTACCATACAACTATTAATGCTAAAAAAAGATGAAAAAAAGATTTTGATATGATTTTTTTTTGGAATTTATTGTAAAGTGGGTAGTTGGCAAATAATAGCATTCGTGATTTAACGTTATTACAGGAAAAGAATTTTTGTTTAGTACCATGAAATAATATCCGCGTTAGTTTACCATACTTGTCTTAAACACGTTACGTTTCAATATTGTCTGCCCATAACTCACTCTTGTTTTTTTCGACGTAATGAAAAGTTTATTATTTATGGTTACGAAAGTGGATAGAAGAAGTATAAGATGAATTGAATGCTACTATATTTCTGTTAAAATGCTTTCACATGATGTGGTGATGGTTGGTAAGAAGGAAGTTTGTCCTCTGCAAGCTTCTCTTTAGTCTTTACTACCCATAGGTTCAGGTTCAGCTAATCAAAGCCTTGATTTCATTTGGCTTTTATGATGATAGGAAATATTACTATATGATATGCTTTTTTCTGGGACCCAATGTTTGCCAATTTGCCATTTATTTCTGAAAATCAAGTTCTGCAGGGTCACTATCATTTCTACCTAAAATTACATAATTGCCCATGTCTAATATTGTGGCGAATTGTTAATGCTTTTGAGTTTGGTCCAAATGTATACCTTATTTGCAGATGAGCGTGGTAAATATATGTTTTTATAACTATGCTTATGATTTTGTATTCTGGCCAATAGTCGAACATCCTTGATAAAATACATGTAAAGTTGAGCAATTTCCTAAAATACGGTAAGGATTATTATTGTAATTTCTCAACAAGCAGCAACCTAAACATGTTGTGGTAACTCAATAAAACCTTTTACCTTTTAGTTGCTATGTTCAGTTAAGACATACTTTGGTCTTAGGTATTATGAGAGTACATATTTTGTGTGTGTGCTAATATGGAAATGGTATGCTTGATGTATTCTAACCATCTCCGTGTGCAGTATTACTTTCCCGCCAAAAAAAGCAATTTTGAATTTTGATATGTTTGTCGTATCAAGTCATTGGTATCAACTTGACCAATTTGGTATCAAGTCTAAACATGAGTTACGCTGGTCAAACAAGTTATGTTAGTGGATTGACCATTACTCCACATGATCAACAAATATTTGTTAGTAACTTTGATTGTTACCGTTATTGTTTTATAAATGAACTTTGAATTTTGTTTTGGAATTTCAGCTAATAATTGTAATTGGTTGTGTTTCTTCATTTGACCCATCATGTGCATGTCAGACCCGTGTTTATTCTCCTTTATAGATCAATAATATTTTGTTTCAACAAATAATTTCAGGTTGCTGCGTCTATGAAGAAGGATGTGGATGCTCAAATTCCAAACTATCCCAATCTTCAGTCAAAGTTGTTGTGCATCCTTCACAGCGTCACATTGCATGTATGTCGGCCTTTTATTCTTGTATTGCTATAAATATAACTATTTTGGAACTTTGTCTATATAATACCAATAAACTTGCAAAACGGAAAAAATAAAGAAAAACATTATGGTTGGTAAAAAGTAGCCAAAAATATGTCTATCTGCCAAAATCTGTGAAAAGGAACAAATTTAGTTGGCAGCTATGATATTTTTTTTGATACTTGATACCCATTAAAATATTTATGCTTGGATGTCTCGGAACAATGTGCCAATTATGATGATTGAAAATGTTAATTTATCTTCTAGAATAGTGAACATTTGGGTCTTTGTGTCCAAATATTTTCAGGCTGATACAGAAACAGATGAAGTGTATGCTCAGATGACGCTCCAACCTGTCCCTTCGGTACGAATATGAAATACTTGTCTTTTGTAATTCACTGGGCCCAAATGCAGATTATTAATGAACAAAATACATTCTCGTTTACAATTACTTGCAGTTTGATAGAGAAGCTTTATTGAGGTCAGATTTGTTAATTAAAGCACATAAGCCACAAACAGAGTTTTTTTGCAAAACCTTGACAGCAAGTGATACGAGTACTCACGGAGGATTTTCCGTTCCCCGTCGAGCAGCTGAAAAGATCTTCCCTCCTCTTGTAAGCAGAAATTTCTTTCTTTCTTTAAAGTTTTTGGTTTGTTTGTTTGCTTTTTTTTTTTTTTTTTTTTTTTTTTAATGTATTAACAAGTGTCCTCTCAAAATCTTTCATAAGGATTTTTCCATGCAACCACCAGCACAAGAACTTGTGGCGAGGGATTTACATGACAATGTATGGACATTTCGTCATATATATCGTGGTAAGTAATCCAGAATATTAATTAAATACTGATACCAAGAACAATCCAGCAATGTATTGCATTCATTCGGGTGTGATCTCTCAAGAACTTTTTTTCGTGCTTATATAAAGAAAACTTCTTTAAACTTTAGGGCAACCAAAACGTCACTTGCTCACGACCGGTTGGAGTCTCTTTGTTAGTGGAAAGAGGCTTTTTGCAGGAGACTCAGTCTTATTTATAAGGTAACGGCGTATTAAAGTTTGTGCACTTGTTTGATGTGTAATGTCTGATATATACATCTAAGTCATTTATAATTTTAATTATGAACAGGGATGAAAAGCAACAGCTTCTATTGGGTATTAGACGAGCTAACAGACAACCAGCAAATTTGTCGTCATCGGTTTTGTCAAGTGATAGTATGCATATTGGAATATTAGCTGCTGCTGCCCATGCGGCTGCAAACAACAGTCCTTTCACTGTTTTTTATAATCCAAGGTAATTATTTCACTTTTTGGAAAAAAAAAAAAAAAAAAAAAGAAGTTACAATTGTGAATTTGACCTTAATCATCATTACAAATCAATTCAGCAAGCTCATTTATTTAACTTTGTTCATTTTTATAAACAGGGCTAGTCCGTCAGAGTTTGTGATTCCATTAGCCAAGTACTACAAAGCAGTCTGTAGTAACCAAATCTCTCTTGGCATGCGTTTTCGGATGATGTTCGAGACGGAAGAGTCAGGAACAAGAAGGTAATAAGGTCGCCTCGATGTCTTGATGTATTAAGTATATCTACTCCTGATTTCTTTTATGCAAATAGTTGTGTAATTTTGTTCTAGTGCTTGGTGTCTTGATATTCTAGAATATGAATCACTGTAGGTACATGGGTACTATTACCGGTATCAATGATCTTGATGGTGTGAGATGGAAGAACTCACAATGGCGTAACTTACAGGTATATAGGATCCCACCATGTTCTTACTGGTTTACTAATGTTTGCATATTTTGGGTCAACTAAAGTGCTGACCACAGTAATCATCTCATTGTCTTGAGTAGGTTGGCTGGGATGAGGCAACTGCTGGTGAAAGGCGTACCCGTGTCTCGATTTGGGAGATTGAACCTGTTACCGCTCCATTCTTTATCTGCCCTACCCCACCCTTTTACCAATCAAAACGTCCAAGACAAGCAATGCTAGGTGATGAATCTGCTGATCTTGACAACTTATTTAAGAGAACAATGCCATGGATTGGGGAAGATATGTCTATGAAGGATCCTGGCATGAGCTTAGTCCAATGGATGAATATGCAGCAAAATCCGACGCTGGCTAATCAAATCCAACCGGGCTATTTAAACCCTTTGGCAGGATCTATTCTGCAAAACTATGGTGGACCACAAATGGTTCCTCAGAATAACCTACAGTTCAGTGGTCAACGGTCAGCCTCACCGCTCGATCAGCTACAAAAGCTATCTCAACCAACCACCACAAACCCGCTACCCATGATGATGCAACCACAACAGTTGACTGATTTAACACAGCAAGCGGTTAGGCAAAATCTGACCAGTCAAACGCTACATCCTAACCAATTTCAGTCTCAGATTCAATCTCAAAATATTCTTCAACAGCAATATCAACAGCAGCAACAACAGCAACTGCAGCAGCAACAACAGCAAATACAGCAGCAACAACAGCAGCATCTACCGCAACAGCAACAACAGCAACATCAACTCCAACCGCAACAACAGCAACATCAACCGCAACAGCAGCAACAAGTACAACAGATGATGTCGGTCAGTCAAAGTCAACAGAAAGTTCCGCTGCCATCTCAGTTTACTGATCAACAAATTAGTCAAAAGTTACAGATGCCGGAAAATCAGATTCAACTCTTGCAGAAGCTTCATCAGCAACAACAATCACTTTTAGCGGCGCAAGGACAACTTCCCCAAGATCAGCAGAAACCATTGTTGGATGTATCTCAAAGCTTTACAAGGTCAATTTCAACCTCCCAAATGATGGAAATGCCACCTCAACAACCCATCGCATCACTACCTCAACAGATGCCGAGAAATAACAATGAAGCAAATTTTCGGTTTTCGCATCTTTCTCAGCAACCGAAGCTTCAAAATAATCAACAGGAGTTATCAGGACCTACCCCGATGCCAACTAATCAGCTCTCAACAAATGGCAGCAGTTTATTGACAGGAACTGGAAGTGATGATGGTCCATCATGTTCCACATCACCCTCAACTAATAACTGCCCAAACACGGTTCCATCTATGACCAATGGTCGTTCTACCCAGGGTACAACTCAGGCTAGTGCTCATCTGATGAATACAAGTGGCTTGGAAACATTATCAGCAAATGGCAACTTCGCTAATGAATTGCAACAAAAAACTGAGGTGAAACCTTCAGTGAATGTTTCAAAGATTCAGAATCAAGGATTTTTAACCCCACAGACATACATGCATAATCTTGCTGGGACCCAGATGGATTATTTAGACAGTTCATCGTCAGCGACTTCAGTTTGCCTTTCTCAGAACGATGCTAATTTACAGCATCAGAACTCAAACCATATGTCATTCAACTCACAACAATTGCCATTTAGAGATACCATTCAGGATGGGGAAGTTCAAGATGATCACAGAGCAGATATTCCATTTGGGGTAAATATGGACAACCGTTTGGGAATGTCATCAATGATTCCTGACCCTTTGATCACAAAAGGAATGATGGGATCTGATAAAGGTTTCCAAAATAATCTTAGCTCAGGAGGAGGCATGATTTCAAGTTATGAAAACCCCGCCAAAGATACTCAACCGGAACTCTCTTCTTCCATGGTCTCTCAGTCGTTTGGAGTTCCCGATATGACTTTCAACTCCATTGATTCAACCATAAACGATGGCAGCTTATTAAATAGTGGTGTCTGGGCCCCACCACAGCAACAGTTTCAGCGTTTGCGGACATATACCAAGGTTTGATATTTAGCAATTAATAATCTTTTTGCATATCTTCTTAGAAAAGGTGGCGACGGGCTGCTTGGGCAATGGGTCGAAATGGGGAATTTTTGGTATGTGTGAGGCTGGTTTTTTGAAATGTTTCCTTTAAAACCTATCTTGAGAGATAAAACATGACCGATTTATAAGTATACGGGCGGAATTTTCTCATATACTTCTTACATATACTGTCTTTCAGGAGTTAAATGTTTATTTGGGTTCATGTAGGTCTACAAACGAGGAGCAGTTGGAAGATCAATTGATGTTACTGCATATTCAGGATATGATGAGCTTAAACATGACTTGGCTCGAAGATTTGGTATTGAGGGTCAGCTGGAGGATCGCCAGAGAATTGGCTGGAAACTTGTTTACGTAGATCACGAGAATGATGTTCTTCTCGTTGGCGATGACCCTTGGGAGTAAGTCCACGATATACACACTCCAAAATAGAATCTACAGTTTCAAACCATATAAGCTTAAAACACCCGAATGTATCTCCCATGAATCAAATGGATAAAAACAACTTTACGAGCTTGTTTTCCTTCACCTAGTGTATTATACGTATTAATGACATTGACCCGGCTTTTATGCCTTTCAGGGAGTTTGTAAACTGTGTACGCTGCATTAAAATATTGTCTCCTCAAGAAGTTCAACAAATGAGCCTGGATGGAGATTTTGGCGGCAATAGTGTTCTTCCAAATCAAGCTTGTAGCAGTTCGGGTGGTGGAAAAGTGTAAAGATAATCTTTTCAACTTTTAACCTCTAGGAATTATTCGTCTATTATAGTTGGATTCTCACTAGATTAGTCAGCCATGGATCATGAATGAGTCCACAATCCTGGAAGTTCCGAGAGTGGAACGAGGAATTATAATACTTATATTGTCTAAACACCATAATTGTTGTGGAAAATTTCTGTGTTTATTAGAAGTACAGAATATCATCATCCCATTTGTACAAATAGATGTGTAGACTTGCTCAGCTGCTATTAAAGGCTTTTAATGAGATAATTAAATTATCGGGTTTTGGTATCCATATGGTATCTGGCTTGAGAAATGAGCATATGTAGACTGAAAGAAGACTGTATTTACTGAAAAAACATACTACGTAACTCAAAAGTTGTATGAAGATGAAGCCGTATATGTATGCTACTTGAGATTTTGCGGGTACGGTAGAGGATTATTCTCGACCCTTTCATTAGTGAAATTTAAGACTGACATTTCATGTGATGTTATCCAAACTCTAACTTAAACTAGGAAAATAGAGCAATCCTACGCCAGGTTTTCAAAGATTTTGGTATGCCAGGATTTCTCGAGTAAGATTAAAGGAATGACAAGGTATGAGATGTGAAGGGATGAGGAAGAATGGGATGGGGAAGAAAGTTCTGATTCTAATTTTGTTGTCGAGTTTGTGTTTTAACTCGTATGGCAAAGATTCATAGATCGTTATATAATTTGATAATGATACGTTTAAATACTGAGTTTGTTTATTTAAAAAGGGAAAGCTTGCGATAACAAATTAATCAATCGCCCTAATGAGCTTCTAGATTCTTAGATTTCCTTTGTTTTGGTGTTTTCTTAGTTTTGGTTCTCTTGTTTGGTGTGGGTTCTCCTTGAACCCCCTTTGTTGTCATTGTTTCTTTTTGTCGTATGGCTTATAATATCATTGTTTTTCATAGAAAAATAAATAAATAAATAAATAAATAAAAAAGTAATCAAGTGCCATAACGCAAATCCAAACACCCCTTAGGTAGTGCATAGTGGTCAAAATATGCATGTGTTCCATGGCCTCGTCCTAGACACACACATAAAGAATCAAGATCAAGTAAACACGCACATAAAGAATCAATATCAAGTCTTCGTCACAAACTTTGTTGACGCAAACCACATTGCCGGTTGTGTTAATTTTTAATATAAAAAGACTATTTTGGGGTGATTGAAGTTGCAAGCTCATCTCACATACACAAATTATATTTTATTAATCGACTGTTTCTTGCTATATCCACCAACACTCAAAGAATAAAACTATTTATAACGACGCTTAACGTAGATAAAATATTAATATTGATATCGTTCTTTTAACCTTTTATTATTCTATCTATGCTCATCTTTCAAAAGTTTTTTTTTTTTTTTTTTTTTTTTTTAACCGGCAAATTTTCACCACTCACCTGATCTTACAAATTATATCTTACACATGTCGCCGATACTTGAACCCATAGCATCTTAGGCTACTCCACATTAGCTTTCTCTCTTCGATGACCAGACATGACCCATGTACCACAATGGTGACCGTTTTTTTTACTCCATAGTTTTAACTAAATCCATGCATGCGTGCCCTTAATCATTCAATACGTGCCATTTACATGTAAGAGTTTACCATACTTGCATGATCATCACATGATCACACGTGTCTTGCTATAAAAGTCCCAATATGCATGGATACATCATTCGTACAATATATAAATTTTTAGCCATTCAAATCAAACAACTTTGAAAACTAAACTTACTAAACATGCAAGCTGATTATCATTTTGCATTCCCAACTTATTGCTCATCAAGCAGCCTCGCCAAATATATTCACACGATGACACGACTATACCTCACACGTTTAAACTATGCACGCTTACTATAATCACGTCTTGTCGTCTTCCCAACTCATAATCCAAGATCAACCCAACTATGCTACACAACTTAGGCTGCTTGTCAAGGTGGTGATGCTATCACCGATTGGACCCACATCACCAATTCATTCCCTTGCCTCCACAATTCTTCACGCGCGGTTCACGAGTCCCAAAACAAAAATAGGTGGTCTGACCACCAAATAAAAAAGAAAGAAAATGGCCCATTAATTATTTTTTATTTTGTGTGTGAGTGTGTGTGGGGTATTTAGTGGAGTATATTTTTATAAAGTGGGTATTTAATAAAAGGTGAAGTTAAAGGTTCTTTTGCCCTCTAAAAGGTGAAGAGTGGTGAATGGAAGTGAGAGGAGAGAGAAAGCTGACGTGGCGCTGATGTGTATGGCGAATGTGTAGTCACCTTGCCTACTAGCCTTAAGTGTACTTTTTTTTCATCTAATTAAATGGTGGAGAATGGTGATGACCGCGAAGAAAATAGTGGAGAAATGGGGAGATCAAGGTGCATGCAAGAACCAATTGTTTGTGTTATTTAAACAAGGAAAATGATTTGGGACTAAATATGTGACTAATTTTATTCCTAAAGGGATGTGAAAGTGTTTTATCGGTTTGTGACGAAGTGGGTCTGTTTACTTCCACCAATAGAATGATGCCACATAAGATTATGTATATAATTAGGCACATGTTGAAGTAAAAGTTTGCTTCTACTTCGGACAAGCGAGGTGAATCCTTCGGACTATGGAATGGTCCTCCGGATTCAGGTTAATCCTTTATGATGGTTGGTTGCTTAGGATATCTGCAAAACAGATACGTCCGTTAGTCTCGCCCCGGGAATGTATCCCAGGACCAACCTCCGGCGTGAGAGTAAGTATATGTTCTTAGAGAAAGAAATTATAAGTAATATTAGAGAGAGAGAGAGAGAGAGAGAGAGAGAGAGAGAATTAGTTAACCTTTAAGTGAAGATTTCTCTTCTATTTATAGGCCTCCAATATGGAGTGTCAGGATAGTATATACTTAATTCCTTAATGCTTGCTAATTTATGCTCCATTATCATGTACTTGATGTACTTGTTTGTACTTTAACTCATGTACTTACTGGTTTATCCGGATGGCTCTGATCTCCGGAGGGTTGAGGTCATGCGGACATTCTCAACCCTTCGGATATTGGTCTGTCTTGTTTAGATACTTTTGCGTATGTCTTATTTGATATAGGTCCGGAAGGTATATGATCGTTCGGCCTCAATCCGGAGGGTACATACGCCAACATGTCCCCCCCAGTATCATAGTATTGGTTATGTCAATGGTGTGATACTTTAGTTTGTTTTGTAATTTTCCGGAGCGCGAGTGGTAGCTTCGTCGTTTGCCAACCGTCGTGTACAAAATGCCAAAAGTAATTAATGTGTCGTTTAAGGTGTGCCGTCATTTTTTACTGCGTCCTTGGGATGGGGACACGTGTGCATCATTCTTGATTATGCGGTTTGGATGGGGACACTGATGCGTGGGAATCACACCTTGCTTTACCTCTCGAGGGATCTCGCGAGGCTTACAACCCCCACCAGGCAGTGTACCTGATCGTTGTAGTATAGTATAGTGACAAGTACCGGGGGATTGATCGTTCAGCTTAGGAATAGTGTCGCTAGGATTAGAAAGCCTAATTAATAGTTCTAGAGATGAAAGATGATTATTTTTGTGTTTTTATATTTTAATGAAAGCAAGTAAAATCTCGGGTTTTGGAAGAGTGGGCGGAATTAGTTGCTATTCAACTAACCCAAAACTATTATATAACTAAATTAAACTAATGAAAATGAAATTAAACTAATATTAAACTAAGGTTGTGAGCAGTATTTGGAGAAATTGTGTTTACTTAGACTTCATTACTCCCTAGATATCTTTTACATGTCAATTACTTGTTACACTTGTATGGATGACGGATTGTATTCCTTAATACCATTCGTGGGGTGGCATACATAACTCCCCAACTCTATGAGCTCTTATCTCCTCCTACACCATGACCCAACACAACTATAGGGATTGTAAACAGTGGCTCATGCATTAAATACAACCAATAAAGACCTAGTACGCCTCGGTTCATGTTTCTTAAGACGTTCAAGCATGTTACCATTTGGAGATCTGCCAGTTTTCTTAAGCCTAACATATAATATCATTCATCCAAAACAAGAATAGACAAGTAATCAACACATAATCAACATCTAGGTTTCATTAGATCTAAACAAACACAAAGGAAATCTAGCCTAGCATAGTAGAATTAAGATAAGAACAAAAGATAAACAACCAACACATAGACATATTGATTGAATTAAGAGCATACTTATCTCAATTACAATGCAAGGTCTCAAGGGTTTGGAACCCTTGAAAAACCTGTAAAAGAGGCACCAAAATCGTCTTTTGGGTTTCACCAAAACTTCTCCTCTTTTTTAATGAAAAAAACTAGAAAACTATATATAGGAAAATCGTTCTGACGGCGTCAAGAGTAAAGTCTGACGCCGTCACCTCGCCGCCATATACTTCCTCGGACGCCCTAGATCCACTCGTGACGGCCTATGTGACGCCGTCACCACCTACGGTATTTTATTCTTGGCCACTTTGACGCCGTCACCTATCCATCTGACGCCGTCACCAGCTACGGTATTTTATTCATCATGTTTGACGCCGTCAAGAAGGAAGTCTTGACGCCGTCACCTTGTATCTTCAGCATGGATTTTTGGTACTTTGCCGTTTTCTTCACTTTATGCTCCAAAAACGTCCAAAATAGCCTCTTTTCCAGAATTCACTCTCCAAACACCTAAAATCACAAAAGGAACGATTTAGGGCAATATTTGATCAAATAAAGTCGGATTCGGGCTTAAATGACCCCCTAAAAACGGATCATTTTTCGCTTCATCATATACCCTTACACTTGAGATTTGCTTGTCCTCAAGCAAATGAGCTTTTATTCTACTCAAAAGACAAGTTAGGGGTCATTTAACACTAATATAAAAGTAATTACAACAAATAATCGTTCCACTAAAGACCAATAGACAAGCACGGAGGTCATACACAAGCACCTCACAAATAGTGTTTAGATACTCACATCTCTCGGGTGTAATAAAGTAATATAACATTATGGAAATGGAAGATATCTCTCACTACCTGTCATAGCAAAATAGATTACCATAGGCTTGGGAAAGGATCAAACCTCCACCACATGGCGTAAGCACCTAGGATAAACTATCAAAGAGGTCTTTAAAAGGGTTATAACGTTAGGTGTAGGGATATGAATTACACGGTTTTGTTGGATAAAGGGAATTTTACTGGTGGCGAGTTAACAATCTTGGTTAATTACATGTACAAGATGGCATTGCTAAGCCAAGACTAGACTCGACTTAAGCTAATAAATGAAAAATAATAAAAACATAAAATGAACATAGAATGAAAACGGGATGGTAGTCCGTATGTTTTTTTTTTTTTTTTTTTTTTTTTTTTTTTTTTTTTTTTTTGCATACACTCTTACCCTACCATCCAAAATAATACATCATAGGGGTATGAGCAATCCCCTTACACTTGAATCTTTACATACTTTACATTAAACTATTCTAATGACTCGAATTAAGAAAATCAAAACACTTGGAGCACTTTTAAGATTAACGTACATATGGGGGTAATAATATTATGTTCTTCCCCATTACTCCATAAAATAAGTACTTACCCATGAGTCCCAATCGTCCCAAAACAATATGTACAAGGATATGACTCGACTTATCAACCATGTAATCAATTAGAAAGTTAACTTAGGGTTTAACAAATAACAATAATGCACTAAAAATGAGCGCATACACGGAAGGCTAAGGCGATTTGGGTGTACATTTAAGTGGGGTGTAACAAATTCTTCCTTTAAGTAAAATGCTTAAAGTTAGAAACGAAAAGATAGGCTCGGAGGGGTGTACTAGGGGTATCGTGTACTAAAAATGAGTACAACGCAAAGGGTGTAGGAAAAATTAGTTGACTTAACTAGCCAAGTAATATGACTTAAATGGTCAAGTAATTATAATACGGGTTTAACACAAGGGTGATCCTAATGCCTCTTATCATGTAGTAAATCCTACCACACGAATGTAGTCTCACTAGCGGTCTCGGGATGCATCACTAACGCAAGTTCTAGAATCTAAATGCTGCCGGTACACTCATAAGCACCAATAATAAATGCTTTTCCTATCAAAACTAAAGGCGAACCTCACATCTTTGGGTGGAAAATTTTTCTGAATATACGGTTATGTGCTAGTCATAAAACCTCCTATCCATGAGACGCTTGCTATGGCTAAAGTTTCACTCCTAAATGTTGTAAAAAAATTTAAATTTGGCGCTAAAATTGCACTAACAAGTATTTCTCATAGTTTTATTACACATCTACTATCAAACAAAACAAACTCAAGCGAAAGTGCATATGTAAGGTATCATCTTTTTACCCTCCCCTTACACTTAGGATGAACATTGTCCCCAATGTTCAAGTAAAGAATGTAAAAGTTAAAAGTAAAGAGAATGAAATCAAATACTCCCCTGATCCGCTCGGTATGGATTTTAGGTTGGCCAGGTTAAATCTTCCTCCAAGAAAATGAACAATCAAAGTTTCCCTTCCAGAATATAAATCATCTTCTTGTCATAAATAACCTGTAAATCCTGACAAAAGTAGACAAGGCAACCTCGCGTAAAATCGGCGGCATCCTATATAAGTTACTAAATCCTAGAAAACAAAGTAAGATATAATGCTTGTGGAATGAAGTTTGCAGATTTCCTGGAGATTATAAAACTTAATAATTCACAAAAACCATAAGACTCCGTTAGAAAAACAAAACCGGTAAAATTTCCAGATTTTTGACTCCTGACGCCGTCAAGAGCAATAGCCTGACGCCGTCAGAATGGACCTGCAGAAATCTTTATGTTAAGTTTCCGGAAAATTTCTGGAAAAACCTTGTCCTACATCCTGGAAAATCCTGCAAAACTTCATTATGACTCAATACAAGCATTTGACTCTAACAATTACGAATATACATGTTCATTAAATATTGTGGAGAATCATGATCGGTTTGTTTCTTAAAAACATATTTGGGGTTTCCCCTTACACTTATCTTTTGCAAAAATACCTTTAGGTTGAAGTTAAGACTAGGCCAAACAACATAATAAAGTATTTCCACATTTTAATAGAGACACATGATCAACCAACAATAAAAATAAAACATGCATACGGAAGCAAATAACAATCAAACAATTAAAATCACACAAAACATGGGTTGCCTCCCAAGAAGCGCTTTTCTTTATTTACGAGTCTTGTAGCTAGACTCAAAGTCGTGGGCTACTACGTGATCTCATCATTGGTTCCACTTTCTAGGTCATCTTCTAAACCAGTTTTGTATTCCGGACCTAGTTGCAAGCATTCTTTGTAGAAACCAAGCATCCTATTTCTAACATACTCTACTCCTCTACGTCTATCCTCCTCATTCCTATAATAAGCCGCTTGCTTATGTTCCTTTTTGAATTTAGAGAGAAGGCGGTATTGTTCGATCTTGTAGGGCATTTGATAAGCGACCTCATCATTATCTTTCTTGAATCTAACTATCCCTAAAGTCGGATCATAACTCATCCTAGTGGCCTCAACAAATGGTTTCCCGAATATTATTTGGCTTAGGTTAGCATCAATCACCGGACGAGTGTCTTCCACTATAAAATCAATCTCATAGGTGAGATTCCCTATAATCACATGCAATCCTTTCACTCTTCCTGCAAAATTACTTATCAGATTCTTACCGGGCATCATCCTAAAATTGAGTTGCTTCTTCATCACCCAATTGTAATAAGTCCTAGTCATGATGTTCACGGGTGATCTAAGGTCGATGTAAGCTTTCCATATATGCATGTGCCCTATATTACATGGGATGTTAATGTTGAAGGGATCTCCCATTTTGATAAGGGGGTCGCCAAAGATATATGTTTTCTCGGGACTATCGAATAAATCCTTATGGTATTCCCGTTCCTCCTCGGTTGGCAACTTATCAAAGTATTTCTCTATAGGTTCTATCTCCTCCAACTTCTCATCCTTTTTAACCTCAACTTCCCTACTTTCATCCTCACTATTGGCTTCTACCTTAGCTTCATCCTTGTCACTCTCCTCTATCTCCATATCTATCGGCTTAATGGTGACAACATTGACAAAGTGGACATGTTTGGATGATGAGGGGTCCTTAATTTGAATTCCACTATCGGTGTCCCTAGTGTCCTTCCTAGGTGTGGCTAATGTTTGGTTGTTGAGGGCTTTCAACAAGTTGTCGATTTTGTTGGTCATCTCCGTTTGTTGTTGGTTGAATTCGTTTTTGAACCTAACTATGCGGGCTTCTTGAGATGCCATAAATTTCGACATCAATCCTTCAAGATTGTTGGTACTACCATAGTTGTTAGAAGGATTGTTGTTGAAGGTACGGTTGGATGGTGGACCGTTTGATTGGTAGCGATTAGGCGGATTGGAAGAATTGGGTTGATTTTGTTTCCACCTAAGGTTTGGGTGATTTTTCCATGATGGGTTGTATGAATCACCGTATGTGTTTGGCTCGGGCTTGAAAGTGTACCACTTATCTCCCGCTTCGTCGGTACGCGTGGATGCGTAGTCCGCAAAAGCTGTTCCGGGGAGCTCCATACAATCACGAGTGTCATGGGGACAACTACATAATTCGCATGAAGAAGTGATTTTGTTCACTTGGCTTGAATGCTTCAGAGCTTCGTAAGATTTCATGAGAAACTTGACTTGGTCCTCAAGTTCCATGATCCTACGGTCGGGAGTGCTTGAATGGTTCGAAGGCAAAGATATTGCCTTGACCGTTTTGTTCAAATCACGGGGATCATTCCAACTTTCATTGTCATAGAGAGCAAGATCTTCTATGAGTTCCCATGATTGTTCCGCACTAAGATCACGTAGCTTACCACCGGCCGATTGGTCAATGGTTCGCCTCGTGGGGATATCGATATGGTCATAGAAAATTTGGACTTGGAGCCAAAGATCTATGCCATGATGAGGGACTTTTTGGAGTAAGTCCTTGAAACGAGTCCATGCTTCATAAAGAGATTCATTTTGACGTTGTTGGAACATCAAGATGTCATTTCTAAGCTTAGTAGTTCTCCCCGGTGGGAAAAATTGAGCAAGGAAACGAGTGGTGAGATCATCCCATGTGGTGATGGATCCCGCGGGTAAACGCTCAAGCCATTGACCAGCTTGATCCCGTAGAGAGAATTGGAATAGGCGTAAACGGGTAGTCTCTCTAGTTTCAACACCTAGGTCTATGGAATCTACGATTTTGAGGAAGTCCTTAAGGTGTTGGTTTGGATCTTCGGAACGAAGTCCATGGAATGCACATCCGCTTTGCACCAACCGGATGGTGTCGGATCGCAAGGGAGTCACATTGGCTCCGGTGAGCTCAATGGTGTTTCGGTAGCCTTGGTGGCTAGGTCGGGAATACTCTCCTAAGGTTCGGGGCCTAAGGGGTTCTAATGGTGGGTTTTGTTGTGGTGGGATGATGGGTTCAAAGATGTTACCACCTTCCATGATGTCGGATGGTAAAGAGTTACGAACAAAGGCACGAAGAAATAAGATAGACTAAAGAAGACCTAAAAATAAAAATAAAAATCTTACTAGAAAGGAATCTAGCAAGTAGACCTAATAAAAAGAAATCCTAACCTAGACAATAACTATTCCCCGGGCTGCGGCGCCAAAAACTTGATGCGTGGGAATCGCACCTTGCTTTACCTCTCAAGGGATCTCGCGAGGCTTACAACCCCCACCAGGCAGTGTACCTGATCGTTGTAGTATAGTATAGTGACAAGTACCGGGGGATTGATCGTTCAGCTTAGGAATAATGTCGCTAGGATTAGAAAGCCTAATTAATAGTTCTAGAGATGAAAGATGATTATTTTTGTGTTTTTATATTTTAATGAAAGCAAGTAAAATCTCGGGTTTTGGAAGAGTGGGCGGAATTAGTTGCTATTCAACTAACCCAAAACTATTATATAACTAAATTAAACTAATGAAAATGAAATTAAACTAATATTAAACTAAGGTTGTGAGCAGTATTTGGAGAAATTGTGTTTACTTAGACTTCATTACTCCCTAGATATCTTTTACATGTCAATTACTTGTTACACTTGTATGGATGACGGATTGTATTCCTTAATACCATTCGTGGGGTGGCATACATAACTCCCCAACTCTATGAGCTCTTATCTCCTCCTACACCATGACCCAACACAACTATAGGGATTGTAAACAGTGGCTCATGCATTAAATACAACCAATAAAGACCTAGTACGCCTCGGTTCATGTTTCTTAAGACGTTCAAGCATGTTACCATTTGGAGATCTGCCAGTTTTCTTAAGCCTAACATATAATATCATTCATCCAAAACAAGAATAGACAAGTAATCAACACATAATCAACATCTAGGTTTCATTAGATCTAAACAAACACAAAGGAAATCTAGCCTAGCATAGTAGAATTAAGATAAGAACAAAAGATAAACAACCAACACGTAGACATATTGATTGAATTAAGAGCATACTTATCTCAATTACAATGCAAGGTCTCAAGGGTTTGGAACCCTTGAAAAACCTGTAAAAGAGGCACCAAAATCGTCTTTTGGGTTTCACCAAAACTTCTCCTCTTTTTTAATGAAAAAAACTAGAAAACTATATATAGGAAAATCGTTCTGACGGCGTCAAGAGTAAAGTTTGACGCCGTCACCTCGCCGCCATATACTTCCTCGGACGCCCTAGATCCACTCGTGACAGACGGCCTATGTGACGCCGTCACCACCTACGGTATTTTATTCTTGGCCACTTTGACGCCGTCACCTATCCATCTGACGCCGTCACCAGCTACGGTATTTTATTCATCATGTTTGACGCCGTCAAGAAGGAAGTCTTAACGCCGTCACCTTGTATCTTCAGCATGGATTTTTGGTACTTTGCCGTTTTCTTCACTTTATGCTCCAAAAACGTCCAAAATAGCCTCTTTTCCAGAATTCACTCTCCAAACACCTAAAATCACAAAAGGAACGATTTAGGGCAATATTTGATCAAATAAAGTCGGATTCGGGCTTAAATGACCCCCTAAAAACGGATCATTTTTCGCCTCATCAGACACGTCTGCCCTACGGGTGACGTGTCGTTTCGCGCCCATTTTTACTGCCTATAAATAGTCCCCATTTATTCATTTTTACTACTGTAATTTTTCTGCACACACAGTGTAACACCCCCAATTCAAGGATGCAGCGGAATTCAAACTGGGTGTTACTCGACGGCACAATAGTCACAATAATAGAAAACGAACTCCAATTGAGTCGTTTTAAAAGATTTATCATTCAAATTGTATAAATATCAGAGTTTACAAAATGAGGTCCCAATTGGTTCCATATTTACAATGTATAATAAATGAGTTTTGAATGATAATAAAATTTATAGCCCTCTTGAGTATCCGTGCCCTTCCGTGCCATCCTTGATCGTCATGAACCTGAAATACATGCTTGAGAGGTCAACACAAATGTTGAGTGATATTCATAGAGTTTGTTTAATGTTTGAACACAATATGTTGGTAGTGTGAGTTACAGGCTCACACCAATGTTTGGAAAGCAAAATAGGTAGGCTATGTTGTTATACGTCCATAAAATGTATTATACACTAAGCTTATGACACCATAACGTTAACATGTACCAATATCGATCGACAGATTTATCCCGGTAGGTACTTTGCTAACATACCTAAATCTCAAATATTAATGCATTTGTTTGAACTTAGTCAATACAAATGGGATTCGTCAATCCCAATAGGCCTATTCACAATATTTGCGCTCACTATTGCTAGTGATTAAATGGTTCATAATAAGGGATCTCGGTTTAGCAAGGTTGGTACTTAGTGATAATAAAACAATCAGGCAAGCATACAATTTAAAAACATTGTGCTCGGTTAAAATAGCATGTATTCCCCCCAAGGGTTTATAAAACATTGAAGTAATGTAAAGTGGGGCTATGAACTCACCTTAAGTAAGATAGCAAGTAATGAATGTAACGGTTGAATCGTGAAGGTTCTATGAGCAACCTATAATAGAATGTCGCGACTTAGGATTGGAGTAAAGAATATGAAGTGGTGCCTATATATATATCTTGCATTTAGTCCATGATGTGGTATGATGTATAATGTAAGTCTTTGAAAGAAATGATTCATGAAACATGTATGTTTTGTATATCGTTTACTACCGTTCGGGCCGACATAATTCAGAAGTCATGTTAGTAAGCGTTCGAGGAGCCAGGACACTTTAACTCGTAAATCCACAACTCATCTCGACGGCTTACATAATGAACTCCTCACATGAGGCTCCCTACTATTGTAGTAGTTGATGAAATATATAGATATAAGTTTTGATCCGAAAAGTTACATGTCCGATACTTGAATAAACTTAGGAAAGTTTATTTGTACATGAAGATTGTTATTAGGGGTAGTTTCATAAGTCTTGTATGACCATTTTCTCTTTGTAATATCTCATGGTTCCTTTAGATGAAGTAGATCCAAATTGTTTGTTCATGTTATCGCCTAATTCATTGTTTCATGTTTAGGCCTATGTAAGTTGTTATGGTCATTTCGTCATGGCCTATCCATGACCCTTAGTCCTTGTTTCAAGGTCATGAGACACAACCTTGGCTCTATCCATGGTGGTGGTCTTGATTATAGGTCATAAGACCCCTTTGGTCTTCATAAACCATAACATATATGTAATGACTTTGTCTAAAAATGGGCTGTTTAGAATTTGAAGAAATTTATCACTCGGAAAGCGTTTTCAGGGCTCGAGCTTCTTTATTCCTGAACGAAAACGTCGTTCCGGACAACTTTCGTGTTTTAACTTTTTGATGAATCGGACCAGAAGTATGACTTTCAAAACCCAAATTTGATCAGAATGGTATTTGGCAGTTTTGCCGGAAATCTTTGGTAACTTCAAATCGCCATAACTTTTGACTCGTATACTCGTTTTAGGTGGTTCAAATTGCTATGGTTTCCTTGTTAAGTCCTCTACTATAATATGTAATGATCCAATATCATAATTTTACCATTTTGGTCGTGGTTTTCCAAGAAATTCACTAGTTTGCTTGTTTTAGTAACTTGTTGCAATAATTCATTATAACAACATCTTTTACTCATTTTTATACATCATGGACATAAATACAACACATAATATAGCAAGAATAACATGTAAATGATATGAACATGATAAATTAACAAGAAGCATGTTAGGTTTAGGCTTACAACTTTTGGCTTTCTAATAAAGAAAGGAAGTTAACATGTAAGGATAGGACATTGATAGACTTTAGCTTCACCCTTTTGCAATCTATGATAAACCGAGGTTATTTGAAGATTATAACGACGCCTTCTTGAAGTCCAAAGCTATTTGAAGATTATAACGACGTCTTTTTGGAGACTTTAAAGTTATAACAACTTTTCTTAGAAAATTTCCAAGAATAAAGATCAAACACTAGTTTTCTTTCAAAAACTAGTTAACTTTCTTACAAAATATAAGAAAAGTGCCTTAGGTTTTAGGACTTGAAGGTTATAAGAAGGTGTGGTGCAAGAAATATCATGTGTTTAGCTTGGTATTTATAGGGTAGGAAAAATAGTTAACTATATATTGGGTTAGAGTTTAACCATGGTTAATTTAGACACTTGTAATGATCTAAAGAATCAATGGACAAGATCAAGCCACACCAAGGTGACTCCCCCCCCTCATTGGCGGTTTCAAGACCTTGGAGAACAAGGGTTGGACTTTGGATGATATTATCCAAGATATCTAGTGTGTTTTGACTCCGGGAATTGCCAACCGTAAATGGTTAGGCCTCAAAACGTAAAACCGGGTGTCGTAAAATTATGAAACTTTAAAGTATTGTTAGACATGTCCATATGTCCCATAATAAAATATAAAATGGGTGGTAGGTTCCATTTGGGTGGTAAACCCTGCTAAAAACTGGAAACACGGGTCTAAAACGCGTAATACGTAAAATGTACGAATTTTGCGTAAAACTGAGAAAAGTAAAATGTTACTTTTCTAATATGATATAAATGATTTAAAATGACTTATAATGTCTAGACTGGGCTCAGTCTAGTGTCGGTTGGTATTAAATGTCTTTTAGACATCAAACCGTAAGCCTAAAAATCACGAAATGACTTATAACATCAAGGGATGATTTTTGGTCAATGGAGGAGGGAAAGAATATGTTGACTTTTTCTAAGAAGTTGAAAACTCAAATAGTCTTAGAAACGCGTTTTGTGGTCTAACGGTTAATCGCCCAAACGGTTAAGCGTGCTCATGCGAGAGTAGTACAGGCTTGGGTGACCTGCTGGGAAGTCTTTGGTCATGTTTTTCTCAGTCACGATTAATTCTCAAATAAATCATGAGTGTGTCAAACATTATTCTGATGCGGGGTCACTTAACGCGGTCGAGTTTCGTTGTACGTAGAATTTCTGAATGACGTTTTACCCTAAAACGTGTAATTCCTTAATAACTTTCACGAAAATGATCTGACGAATGTCAAACATTTAATTTGCCATGGAAATGATTTATCACTCGAGAATATCAAATAAAAAATCAACTTTCGGGAAAGTTTCGGGAAAAATGAATAGTAAAAGTGAATAGTGAAATTTTCCGGGAATGGTAATTAACCTGAAATTGCGAATTGTTACACACAGACTTCTGACACATTTTCTTCCTTCCATATTCCGAACGATTATTCTCTTCATCTTTGAGGTACGTCCTAGTCCGTCTAGTTTTTTGTTGTTTGGCTATACTCTCCTTCTTGTCGGACCCATTATGTCAGAATCTACAGCGTCTTTTGAATATGAGGATGTATCCATGCCGGAGGGTTCATATGTCAAGAAGGATATAAACCTGAGGCCGTCTACGATGGATTATGGTGAGGTACTTATGGTGGTGGAAACTTTTAGGATTCCAAAGGATTTACATCCGAGGGCACCTCAGTCGGGTATGACGATGGATCTATTGCCCGCGGATGCCATTGGCTTATACGCAGAATATTTCTTTGATGGAGGTCTTACTGTCCCTTTTTCTACCTTTCTCTTAGATGTTATTAGGTATTTTAAAATTCACATATCTCAATTGGTTCCGTTGGGAATGCACCGTGCTACTCTTTTTGAGGCGTATTGCCGGAGCATGCACATTCCTCTTACCACCCCTCTATTCTGTGTCTTTTACAAACTTAGCAAACAAGGTTGCTGGTTTTCCTTTGAGAAACGTGTGCACAAGGATAGAAATATTTGCTTCGGAGAGTTTCCTTCCTGCCTGAAGGGCTGAAATATCACTTTTTCTTGATCGATAGGAGGGCCATTCCTTTTGCCATGCCTTGGAGGCATTCGGACTCGGATGTGTCTGATCCATTTCCCAATAGGAGTGAATACGATGTTGCTCATGCCGAAAGGTTGGCTGAGACGATCATCGAGCCGTGCCAAGTTCCCCAATCTTTCTTATATGCGCTGGGTCTTTCGGACCATTGGGAATTTACCGGCTTCCGTCCGGCTTTGAGGGATGAGCAAGGGAGGGGTATAGCCCTTATTATAAATATGAATTTTCAAATTGTGTCTCTTTCTTTTTTATTTTTATCTTTAATGATGTCTTGTTTGTTCGCAGGTGTAACTATGTCAATCTATTTGAAGAAACCTCCTCTCCGAAAGACGGTGAATGTGGTCAAGGGGGATCCGCTGCCGCAGGGGCAAGGTCGTGAGATGCACATCACTCGCCCCTTGCCTCTAATGCTGAAGTTCCTGAAAAGGATGAGGAGTTGAAGAGGGTGGAGGTGCCGGATGACAAGGTGTTGGCTGCCAAAGATAAGAAGAAGGAGCAGGCAGCGAAGTTGGGCTCCAAGAAACCTCCGTCCAAAAGAGCCGGAGGGAGTATCTCCTCCAAGGTTCATAAGAGGTTCAAGCAGTCTGCTGACCACGTTATTGACCTGGATACTACGGAGGAAGTTGAGGAGCCGGAGCCAATCCGCTCGTTTCATCCGAAGGATATCCCCTCTGGTATGTTAGTAAACATTCTGTTCATAACTTTTCCTTGATTTGTTTCTTATTTATTTGACGAATGTTCTTTATTTTCAGGGAGTTCGAAGGGTGGTTCCCGCCGTCCGGGCAAGGGGCATGTTGATGAGGAGGATGTCCAGGTGGATATAGACGGAGATGATGATGATGATGACACGTTTGTTCCAGCCTGGGTGGTGAAGAGGGGGACTCGCATGAACAATGTGAATGTTTGCCGAGACATGTTGATTAACTTGGCCACCCCGGCTGAAGAGAGGCACTTAGATGGTCAGGATGATACTGAGGCTATCCGAAGGTCTTGGTTACTGATGGGTAAGCATGTTACGGCTCAAGCAGACGTCATTTTCCTCTTTGAGTCCCTTAAGTGTGAGTATCAGAAATTGTCCGAGACTCATCAAGGGTGTGACCAGGTTCTGGAGGATAAGTGTAAGAGGTTGGATGAAGTGGCTGAGGAGTTGGATGAGTTGAAGGGTAAGCATGCGGCATGTGCTGAGATGAATCCGGAGGGGATTCAGAAATTGCGTGCTGAGAATGCTGGTCTGGAGGATAGGGTCTCCCAACTTGTGGTGGAGAAGGAGGAGTGGAGAAAGGTTTCTGCTGGGCAGGCTGAGAAGATAAAGTTGTTGGAGGGCAGTTTGTCCGAAGCTAAGTTGAAGTTAGCCGATGAAGAAAAGGCTTATAAGGAGCTTCACCAAGAGAAGCAAGAAATTGCTATAGCTGCCGGAAATGCAGAAATGGAGCGAAACCGAATTGTTAATGAGTTCATTCCGGAAGCTATTCATCGTTTCCTTGGTAGTCATGAGTTCCGGTCAACTTTGGCAGAACCGTTCAATTTATATTATCAATCCGGACTGATAGATGGGGCTGGATTATTCGAGGAGCCGGAGAAAGCGGCCAAATTGTTGGGGGAAGTTAAAGGGATGGATTTCGAGGCCGGTGAGAAATATGGTTCGTTATATGATCAGGCCCTCTCCCAAGACTATCCTTTCATCCACAAGATCCGCCAAACCATTTACAGGAAGTTTGATGAATTAATTGCCTTGGTTCCGGATCCTGCTCCTATTCCGGTGGTTGAAGAACCGGTGGTTGTAGAACCGGAGGTTGAATCTCAAACCGAGAATCCTTCCGGTAATCCATCTACGGATAAAACTGTCTCAGCCTTCGTTTGAGTGATGTTTTTAAGGGTTTGTATATCTTCATTTTGACTATGGGTATAGGTATTGCAAATCCTTTGTGAAGCTATTGTTGAATTCTACCCGTTGTGAACCATGTTCAGGGGTACGGATACCTCCATTTTGACTATGGATTTAGGTATTCCGGATTTCTAGTGAAGCTTTTGTTTCTCTATTTCAGTTGATGTAATAGTGTAGGGTATTTGTTGCTCCGTTATTTTGTAGAACAATTACCTTCGGGATTATTTGGATGTAATAGTGTAGGTCATTATCATTCCATCTTTTATTGTTCCGTTATTTCGAAACACTTTGATGTAACTAATTTTTGATCGGATGAATATATATCGCTTATCTTTGCTATTTTTATTGTATCTATGCTTTTTTGTGTTATGTGCGTTCCGGGGCATTTGCGTCTTTCAACTATTGGTTTTATGTTGTATTCGTCTGAATTTGGTCAATAATGGCTATACCTTCATATTTTTACCTTACTCAATACTCACTTGGAGTTTTATTATATCGGACAGCTTGTATCCTTCGGATCTTGTCCTTAAATTATACCCATTTGGGGTTTGTTATTATGGGCAACCTGTGCCCTTCGGCTCTTGGCCATATGTTATACCCACTTGGGGTTTTATTATACCGGACAACTTGTGTCTTTCGGCTCTTGGCCTTGGATTATACCCACTTGGGGTTTTGTTATTATGGGCAACCTGTGCCCTTCGGCTCTTGGCCATATGTTATACCCACTTGGGGTTTTATTATACCGGACAACTTGTGTCTTTCGGCTCTTGGCCTTGGATTATACCCACTTGGGGTTTTGTTATTACAGACAGCTTGTGTCCTTCGGCTCTTGGCCTTAGATTACACCCACTTGGGGTTTTGTTAATATGAACAACTTGTGTCCTTCGGCTCTTGGTCTCGGATTATACCCACTTGGGGTTTTGTTATTACGGACAACTTGTGTCCTTCGGCTTTTGGCCTTAGATTACACCCACTTGGGGTTTTGTTAATATGAACAACTTGTGTCCTTCGGCTCTTGGCCTTAGATTGTACCCACTTCGGGTTTTGTTATTACGGACAACTTGTGTCCTTCGGCTCTTGGCCTTAGATTATACCCACTTGGGGTTTTGTTTCATGTTAAGTGATTTTGCATTTAGATAAGAACAACTTTTCTTGCGGCCCAACTGCATAATATGCTTTATTGAAAATAAGAGGATGGCTCATGCCTTACAATAAGTCTATCAGAATCACTGATTACATAAAACATTTTTTCAAATTGATTGCATGCCAGGTTCGAGGTACTTCTGTGTCGTCCATGGTTTGTAGTTTGTACGTTCCGTGTTGGTATGCTTCTGTTATCCGATAGGGACCTTCCCAGTTTGGCCCTAATTTTCCTTGATCTTCTACTCTGCTTGCTTCGTTCTTCCGACACACAAAGTCCCCTACCTTGAACGCTTCAGGCCTGACCCTTCGGTTGTAGTATTGTTCCACCTTCTTTTTGTACTTAGCTTCTCTTATTTCTGCCATTTCTCTCCTTTCTTCCAACAAATTCAAGTTTAAACCGATTTCATCATCGTTGTCTTCCGGGTTTGCCATCATGGTCCGAAAGGTAGGCATACTGATTTCCGCTGGGATGACCGCTTCGCTTCCATAAGTTAGGCTAAAGGGGGTTTCTCCGTTACTAGTTTTTAGGGTGGTGCGGAATGCCCACAATATGTTTGGTAATTCATCTACCCATCCGGCTCTTTCCCTTCCAAGTCGTGACTTGAATCCTTTCATCAGGCTTTTGTTTGCTCTTTCCACCAATCCGTTGGCCTGAGGGTGAGCTACAGCCGTGTTGATTTGTGTGATATTCAATCTCTCGCACCAACTTTTGAATGGATCTCCCACAAAATTACTTCCATTATCTGTGACGATTATCTTGGGTAAGCCGAACCTGCAGACGATGTTGTTCCACACAAAATTTTTCACTTCTTTTCCGGTCGTCTTGGCCAGGGGTTTTGCTTCCATCCACTTAGTGAAGTAGTCAATGGCTACGATCACATATTTGACCTTACCTGGAGCTTCGGGTAAAGGTCCCAGCACATCTATTGCCCATTGGAAGAACGGCCACGGAGCCATGATGGAGGTTAACATAGTTTTTGGTAATTTAGGGACTGGAGCGTGTATCTGGCATGAGTCACACTTCTGGATAACTTCTCTGGCGTCCCGGTGCATGGTTGGCCAATAATAGCCTTGCCTCATTAATTTAGCTACAACGGATCGTGGTCCGGAGTGCATGCCACATGCTCCTTCGTGCACTTCCCGGATGACATAATTGGTCTGGAGAGGTCCTACACACCGTAGCATGGGTCCTAGATAGGATTTTTTGAATAGTACGTCATCGATCAGTGTGTAGTGGCTTATTTTCATACGAAGGTTTCGGGCTTCATTTAGGTCTTCCGGCCATTTCCCTTCTTTTAAGCATCGGAGTATGGGTGACATCCAGTTTTCCTCCTCTTCTTCAACTATTGCGCTGATTATCTCTTCTTCGGTTGATGGTTTCTCTAACACTTCCACTAAGATTTCTTTTGTTAAGTGATTGAACGCTACGGATGCTAGTTTACTTAGTATGTCTGCTTTTTGGTTTTGTGCCCTCGGAATATTTCTTATCTTAAAACGTTTGAAGCAAGCAATATATTCTTTAGCCTTAGCGAGATATTTGGTCATGCTTTCCGTGTATGCAGTGAACTCTCCGTTGATTTGACTTGCCACCAGGTTTGAGTCCACCCTTACGTCTAGCGCTTCTATGTGCATTTCTCTTGCGATTCGTAGTCCGGAAAGGAGTGCTTCGTATTCTGCTCCGTTGTTAGTAGCTTCAAAGTTTAGTCTAAGGGCATACGTATATTCTTCTTTTACTGGACTAATCAACACTAACCCCGCTCCGGAACCTTTTTTACTGGAGGCTCCGTCAGTATACAAGATCCATTCTCCAGTTTGGGAGACATTGCATATCTCCTTGCCCTTCTTTTTTGGATCCGGATAGACAGTTCCGATGGGTACTTCGTTGATGAAATCAGCTAACACCTGTCCTTTGACGGCATTTCTGGGCACGTAGGTGATGTTGTAAGCTCCTAGTTCCACCGTGTATTTGGCTAACCGTCCGGAAGACTCAACGCGGTTTAGCACTTGTTTGATAGGGTGATCCGTTATGACCTTGATGGGGTGAGCTTCGAAATATCGTCTTAGCCTTCTAGATAGATGTAGCAGCGTTAAAGCCAAATTTTCAACCGGAGCGTATCTTTTCTCGGCTTACGTAATGGACAGGGATTTTTCGTCCTTCCTTTTCGACCATCATTACCCCGCTTATTGCCTCCGTTGCTGCCGATAGGTATAGGTACATGTCCTCCTTCGGTTTTGGGGTTGTTAAGCATGGTAGTTCCAGGATCATCTTCTTCATTTCTTGAAAAGCTTTTTCTGCTTCCTCCGTCCATTGGTATCTTTCTTTGTTTTCTTTGGTAATGTTCTTCAAAGTTTCAAAGAAGGGCAAGGATCTTTCGGCAGATTTTGATAAGAAGCGGTTTAATGCAGCCAACTTGCCACTTAAACTTTGCATTTCCTTTAGTGATTGTGGAGATTGCATATCGGCGATTGCTCGGGTTTTCTTAGGGTTTGCTCTAATCCCTTCGGAAGTTATCATATATCCGAGAAACTTACCCTCTTCCACTCCGAAAGAACATTTCTTAGGGTTTAATTTCATATTGATTCCCCGGAGATTATTAAATGTTTCTGCAATATCGGCCAGAAGCTCTTTCTCCGTTTGGCTTTTAATGACCATGTCATCTACGTACACTTCCAAATTTCTGCCAATTTGCGTTCGGAAGGCGGAGTCTACCAGCTTCTAATAGGTTGCTCCGGCATTTTTCAATCCGAACGGCATTTTGACATAGTAGTATGTCCCATGATCAGTATAGAAGGCTGTTTTTTCCTCGTCTTCCTTTGCCATTTGTACTTGGTGATAACCTTTGTAAGCATCTAGGAAACACTTATATCGGAATCCCATTACTGATTCAATCTTCCAATCTATCTCCGGCAGCGGATAGTAGTCCTTTCGGCACGATGACTTAAGATTTTTGAAATCGATGCACATCCTCCAGCTCCCGTCCGGCTTTTTTACTAGCACGGGATTGGATATCCAGGTTGGATATCGGACGGGCCTGATTATCCCTGCTTTTAACCATTCTTCTACATCCTTGTTTATAACTTGGTTCTTTTCTTCCGAAAAGAACCTCTTCTTTTGAGCAACGGGCTTGTCTTGGATATTCACATTGAGTTTATGTTCCGCCGCCCATCGGGGAACACCAGTCATGTCCGAAGGTTCTCATGCAAAAACGTCTTGGCTGTTTTGAGCAACGTTATTAGCTGCCTTCTTCCTTCTTTTGAATTTTTTTTTCCTATTGTCACCAGTTGCTCTGGGTAAGCCGGATGAACCAATATCTCTTCTGTTTCCGTTGTTCCTCCTTCTATCGCGGATTCCGGAAGGCCTTCAAACTTCATTTCTTTTTCCATCAAGAATTTTTCTTCTAGCTTCCTGCATTCCGATATGATGACAGATCGGGTGACCAAAGTGGCTATACCTCTTGGTGTTGGGAATTTCATCATGGCATGTATTGTGGAAGGGATAGCTCTTAATTTCTTCATTCCAGAGCGTCCCAGTATCACGTTGTAGGGAGAGGGGGATCTCACTACTGCAAATACCATAGTCGTCCGACGATACAGACCTTCATTCCTGAAGCACACTTCTAACTCTAGTTTACCCAACGGATTTATTGCTTCTCCGGCGAATCCGACTAGTGGTGTGTTCATTTTTGTCAGTCGGGACTGGATAGAGGGGTCAAGGTTTAGAAAAGCAGTGTTCATACATTACTTCTATTGAAGCGCCTTGGTCTACGTATATCCTACGTACAGTATACCCTTCGATCTCTGCTTCCACTATCAATGGTTCTTCGGAAACATCCCCGGGGAGTATGGGAGGAAAACTTATAGGAGCGTTCATCCAATCCTCTTCCTGATCCATGATTTTTCGCTTATACTTTCTCGCCGGATATCGAATCATATTGATGATTCGCCCTAGGTTGGTGTGATTGTTATTTCTCTGAGGTGCTCTCTCCCTTTGCCGAACATCTCTGATCAGGTGGTCTAGTTTGCCCGTCTCCATAGCTTTTTTGAGCTGTTCTTTTAGATTGTGACAATCGTTAGTGAGGTGACCCTTTTCTCCATGATAGTCACAATACTTATCCATGTTTTCTCTGGCAGGTCTTCCCCTCAACGGAGGTGGTGCCGGAATTCTAAGATGGTGTTCAGTTGCGAGGATTTCCTTGGGAGTTTTTGAGAGTACATTTAAGTCTAAGGGCCGGACATCCCTCCCATTTGCATCATTGCGGCGATAATCTACTCCGTACTCATTTCTGTTTGGATTTTCGTTCCTGGCTTGCCTGTAAGGTACATAGTGATCATTTCGCAAGGGTCGGAATTCTTCCCGATGAGCATCTCGCCTGCGATTCCCCCGGAAGGAGGATCGCTGCATGCTCTGATCGTTCCGGTTATATGAGTTGGAATTGTAATCTTTTCTGTAGTTATCTGCTCGTTCTCCCCTTGGCACCTCGGTCAACCGATATGCTCTCTCGGAACGAATGAAATCGTCTACCCTCATCATCATCTCGGTTACCGTCCGGGGGATTTTTTCAGAGAATCTCTTTGCCAGCTATGGGCATTTGCAACCGTCCATAAAAGAAGATATTTGCATCACCTCCGGAACTCCGGAAATACGACTAGCTTCATCGGTCCAACGTTCCTTGAACTCAGACAGGGCTTCGTTAGCTTTCCGGACGATCTTAGTTATCTCCATAGGGTCTCGGACACATTTTCTTCGCAGGGCAAACCTTTGCACGAATTGTTCACACAATGTGTCCCAGTTGTTGATACTTCCTCGGGGAAGGTTATCGAACCATCCTCTAGCTGTATCATCTAAAGTCTGTTGAAACATCATACACCATATGGGCATAGGCCAAGCACCTTGGTTGGCAGCTCCTTCGAACCTTGTGACGTGATCATCCGGATCGGTGGATCCGTCATATAACTTTATGTGGGAGGGCATTGAGTATTTTGCATTTTTAGGTCCGATGAAATCAATTATCCTTCGGGTGAACGGGCTCTTAGACGCTGCCTTGAAAGGCTTGGACAGATCGTCCACCACTTCCTCTTCTGTTTTCTGAGCTTCGATATCCTGATGTTCTTCGTCCTCGAAATCGAGCTGAATGGGTTTGATTGGTGTTACTCCTGTGGCGTTATGTTGTTGGATCAGGGCTTTCAATGCAGTGAGTTGGTTGTGGATTTCTTCAATGCTATTTGGAGTCACTTCCGGGTTTTTCCCACTTCCTTCGGGTGTCGAAAGGGCAGGACCTGTCATTTCTAAGCTAGGGTAGAGTGAATGACGGGTCCCACGGATGGCGCCAATTTGTTGAAGTAAAAGTTTGCTTCTACTTCGGACAAGCGAGGTGAATCCTTCAGACTATGGAATGGTCCTCCGGATTCAGGTTAATCCTTTATGATGGTTGGTTGCTTCGGATATCTGCAAAACAGATACGTCCGTTAGTCTCGCCCCGGGAATGTATCCCAGGACCAACCACCGGCGTGAGAGTAAGTATATGTTCTTAGAGAAAGAAAGTATAAGTAATATTAGAGAGAGAGAGAGAGAATTAATTAACCTTTAAGTGAAGATTTCTCTTCTATTTATAGGCCTCCAATATGGAGTGCCAGGCTAGTATGTACTTAATTCCTTAATGCTTGCTAATTTATGCTCCATTATCATGTACTTGATGTACTTGTTTGTACTTTAACTCATGTACTTACTGGTTTATCCGGATGGCTCTGATCTCCGGAGGGTTGAGGTCATGCGGACATTCTCAACCCTTCGGATATTGGTCTGTCTTGTTTAGATACTTTTGCGTATGTCTTATTTGATATAGGTCCGGAAGGTATATGATCGTTCGGCCTCAATCCGGAGGGTACATACACCAACAGCACACGAATTAGGCATCACAATCAATAATTTCAACTGATTGTATTTTTTTTATTGCCTCGACCGATATTTGACCAAGCAACCACAAAAGGCTTGACCGATTTCAAAATCGGTCACCCATGCCATTCGACTGAATTGTTTTTACCGCTGAGCCGAAAGAACTTTGGTATAATTATAATTTACCCCCTTCACTTTTACACCACACACAAAACTCATCCCTCATTCTACAACACGCGCCGCTATATTAAACCCCAATTAAATTCATAAACTAGGTTTACCCTCCAACAAACGATAAAAAGCAATTAGGTTTTATTATCTCGATTCCACATCAATCAAGGTAACACATACAACCTTTTCAATTTCTTTTAAATCTTATATATCATTCCATGTTTTTGTCGGAATTTATATTATTTGATATATTGTTATGTTTTATGTTTATTAGGGTAAGCTTATTTATGGGCTTATTAGCTTATTTGTTTTCGCCTTATATTCACAAGCTCAAAATTTTCGCCTTATTTTGGGGCTTATTAGATTATTTGAAACTATATATAAAAGCCCATAAGTCCCAAACTAAGCTGAAAAATTGGGGCTTTTATGAAACACTACCCGCGCAATGCGGCGGCGGGTACCGTGTGATTATATTTTGCGTTATTTGGTAACATGTTTAGTTGTCGTCATGCTTTATAAGTAGAGATATTAGAGATGGTTAAGCCAACCGTTTTCTAACAAACTTTGTAACCAACTTGCTTTCTAACAAATTAATTTTGAAATCTTTCCATAATAAGCAAGAAAAAAGTCTGAATTTTAAGCCTTTCTAATTATAGAATAGTCCCAAATGCATTATAATCTAGTATAGATTAGCCGGAAACATATAAGCTCATAAGCCCATAAATAAGCTTACAAACACCCCTTAGATACATGAATAAAGTAAATAAATGATAATAGGCAACGAGATTATTAGGGTGCGGTTTCGGAGTTGGTTTTTAGGGGTTTGGTGAATGATAAAAAAAAGTTGGGTAATCGTGGTAGATTGTGTATGTTTAGATATCAGTGTTGGTTAGCGATATTGATAACTAGATGGATGGTCGTAGATGTTGTTGAACGGATAATGTGAGCGTGGTAAATGTGAAAAGTTTAAGTTGTTACTTTTTTTCGCTTTAATTTATGTTACTTTTAGCAATTCAGGATATAGTGTTTAGATTTGCTTATTTTATAAAAACAAAGCAATAAGACCAAAATTATTATGTCTGTTAGAATTTTCTGTCTAATCTACCGATAATCAGTTTTAGTTTTATCTCAAATAAGCACTTTGAAATAAGCATGCCCCAACCTGCTTGTTTCGCCAAAAATAAGCAGTTAAGCAGACACTCTCTATGTATACATGTTATGACTTATGACTCTCTGACATTGTTTTAACAACTTTTTAGTTGACCTTGGAGAAGTTGAATTAGTACCGGGAATTGTAAACCAAGAGATGGAGAACGCCACAAATGCTGAAAAAAGGAAGTCACCAGAAGAAAGCTCGGATTTGGTAGATGCTGAGACTAAGAACGAAGAATTGGCGTCAAAGAAGCAACGGGTTGTGGCAAGGACTTGTGTGCATGAGGTAGCAGTTCCGAATGGGTTTGTACCCAGTAAGGATGAAAGTATTCATGGGACGTTATCAGATCCGGTTTTTAACGGGGAGATGGCGAAAACGTATCCGTTCGTTCTCGACCCGTTTCAGCAGATATCGGTGTCTTGTTTGGAGCGAAAAGAGTCTGTTCTAGTATCAGCGCATACGTCTGCCGGGAAAACTGCTGTTGCAGAGTATGCGATTGCTATGGCTTTTAGAGACAAACAAAGGGTTATATATACATCTCCGTTAAAAGCTTTGAGTAATCAGAAATACAGAGAACTAAGTCACGAGTTTTCTGATGTCGGGTTAATGACAGGTGATGTCACACTTTCACCAAATGCAAGTTGCTTAGTCATGACAACTGAGATTCTTAGAGGCATGCTTTATAGAGGATCCGAGGTTTTAAAAGAAGTTGCATGGGTTATATTTGACGAGATTCATTACATGAAGGATCGTGAACGAGGAGTAGTTTGGGAAGAAAGTATCATATTTTTGCCTCCGGCTATTAAGATGGTGTTTCTTTCCGCCACTATGTCGAATGCTACTGAGTTTGCAGAATGGATATGCAACATACATAAACAGCCTTGTCACGTGGTTTACACTGATTTTAGACCCACGCCTCTGCAGCATTATGTGTTTCCTGTCGGTGGATCAGGATTGTATCTTGTGGTTGATGAGAATGAACAGTTTAGAGAGGACAATTTCTTGAAGCTGCAAGACACTTTCACTAAGCAGAAGCAAATGGGTGGAAACCAAAGCGGAAATTCCAAATCGGGTGGGAGAATTGCTAAAGGAGGAAATGCTTCTGGCGGATCTGATATATACAAAATCGTTAAGGTATATCTATATGTCTTTCGTTTATCTGCTTTGTACATGTTTTTAGTGTGTGTTTGGATTTGCGCTTAAATAATCAGTTCCAATAGTTGGATGAATATGTTATGTAGTAGAAACATATCGAGAACTACTTTTTATCACCCGTTTTATTACAAAAGATAATATGTTTCTGGTTAATAAATGTTAACATTAAACACATTTCCGAACATCCTCTTAGTCTTTATAGTCTTCAAAATGCTAAAATAATGTTATCTTAGTTTACAAGGAGTGATTTTTAATGTTTCAGATGATCATGGAAAGGAAATTTCAACCAGTTATAATCTTCAGTTTTAGCAGAAGAGAGTGTGAGCAACACGCTATGTCAATGATCAAACTTGATTTCAATAGCCAGGACGAGAAAGATATGGTTGAACAGGTCTTTAAAAATGCAATACAGTGCCTCAGTGAGGAGGATAGAAACCTTCCAGCAATTGAATTAATGTTGCCTTTATTGCAACGAGGCATTGCTGTTCATCATTCTGGTCTTCTTCCTATTATCAAGGAACTTGTAGAACTCTTATTCCAAGAAGGCCTTGTAAAAGCACTTTTTGCCACTGAGACAGTAAGATCTCCTTTCAGCAAATCATTTCAAATTCTAAATCTAGATAAAATTAATGTATCACTTGTATAAATATGTGACAGTTCGCTATGGGATTGAACATGCCTGCAAAAACCGTAGTTTTTACTAGTGTTAGGAAATGGGATGGTGACAGCCATCGATATGTAGGATCTGGTGAATATATTCAGGTGAGTGTTATAATATTATACTCCGTAGTAGAATAATATCTGCACTTTGTCTTACGATACGTTTCTTATTGTGCTTTTTAAATTATAGATGAGTGGGAGAGCTGGACGTCGTGGCAAAGATGAACGTGGTATATGTATTATAATGATTGATGAACAGGTATCAACTTAGGCTTCCTACTTTATAAGCACCCAGATGCACAAACTCACAACGGCCCTAGATATATTGTTTGCATTAATATCAACCTCTAATGCCATATTTAGCTGGGTTTAATGGGATACAAAAAGTAACATACATTCCATTTTATCATGTTATTATTGTGTTTGGGTCACTTTATCAGTTTTGGGTTATCTGTAAAGTGACTGTTGACATTTGAATTCATTATCCTCTTCATTATACGGATTACCTCATCTGTCCCAGTGAAAGTTAAGGCATAGGTAATTTAGTTTTGATTTAAACATTTGACGTTAGGGATCCATAGGTAATGTTTTGAGTGTTGCTTAAAACAAATATTTTCGTATTAGTTGCAAATATGTATTGCGATGATAAACATGTTTGTTTAAAATGCTAGAAATTCAACTTCAGCTTTGCACAATAGCATAATGAAAATGCAACCGTTGACAATCAGAAAACCAGGACAAAGAAAATCCTATAGGAAGCTATAGCAAATTTAGTTTTTGAAAATTTTGAGATAAATGGCACATTCTTTTATAAAAAGCGAATAGTTGTGTAAGCCTGTTTTTGTTGCATCACCTATAAGGAATGAAAACAAGGGATATTGTCATTACAAATGTTACATATGACATATACAACATCTTATACAGACAATTAATAATGTTAACAAATGTACGTTTACAGATGGAGATGAATACTCTCAGGGACATGGTGTTGGGTAAACCAGCTCCATTGGTCAGTACGTTCAGGCTGAGCTATTACTCTATATTAAACTTAATGAGACGATCCGAGGGTCAATTTACAGCAGAGCATGTTATCAAAAATTCTTTTCACCAGTTTCAGTATGAAAAGGTTTCTCCTCACCCAAACTTTTGCCACTGTTATCTTATTTTTATATTTGTATATAAAATGATAGCTTCTAACATGTGTTTCTATCCATTTCAGACCTTACCTGATATAGGCAAAAAGGTTGCAACGCTAGAAGAAGAAGTAGCTAAGCTTGATGCTTCTGGAGAGGTAACTTCAGTAAATTCGATTGAAACCAGTTATTTTGATTCTTCAGTGCATAATGAGCCTCTTTGTTTCGTATTTTCTTTGATAGGCTGATGTTGCTGAGTTTCATAAGCTTAAGCTTGAAATGTCTGAACTTGAGAAGAAGATGATGGCAGAAATGACAAGGCCTGAGAGAGCTCTATATTATCTTCTACCTGGTAGACTGGTATGTGATGAGATCGATAATCTATATTTCATTTATTTTAATGCTAATCAATGTTCCATTTGTGTGTCCAAACTTATTTATCTGGTCAAACTTGTTTGACACAGGTTAGGGTTAGAGAAGCTGGAACAGATTGGGGTTGGGGAGTAGTGGTCAATGTGGTAAAAAAACCCGCCCCGCCAGTTGGCTCATTGCCTGCTACACGTGGCAGTAGTTATATAGTCGACACTTTGCTTCATTGTTCTATTGGTTCAAGTGAAAGTGGTTCTCGTCCTAAGCCATGTCCACCACGTCCTGGTCAGAAGGGAGAAATGCATGTGGTGAGTTATGTCTTATGCATCTTGTAATGATTCAGTCATTTTGTTGGCAATCTAGTTTTATTACATGTTTTGTTAGTTAAATCCAGGATTGTTAATGACTTGTGAGTTAAATATGTAATGTAAATTAAAAACCCATGTTCAGGTTCCTGTTCAATTGCCCTTGATATCTGCATTGAGCAAGCTCAGAATATCAATTCCTTCTGATCTCCGTCCAATGGAGGCTCGCCAAAGTATACTTTTGGCAGTACAGGAGCTTGAAAAACGTTTTCCTCAAGGTCTTCCAAAACTTAATCCTGTGAAGGTACATATGAGCTTTGTTTATATTGAATTACTTGTCGTGTCGTAACTTTGAATATGGATTTAAAACTTTCTATTTAGAAATCCTATATCTTAGTTTTTTATTAGTAATTAAGTATACATTGCATGTGCTGGAAACTAATTTTCCTTGTCAATATACAATGTTTGAATTCATCAATAAATGATCTCAAATGCATGTATTCACAGGATATGGGCATAGAAGAACCTGAGTTTGTTAACTTGGTTGGTCAGATTGAGAAACTTGAAAAAGATTTGTCTTCTCACCCTTTAAACAAGGTTAGGGCGACATGCCATATTTTTTATGATATAATATTTACTTTTGAGGGAAGAGTGGAAAATCATGTATTCCTATCACACAAGGCACTTTTCTGGATTTCACTGATGAATGCCAAACACAATCTTTGAATGTTTCAGTCTCAGGATGAAAATCAGATCCAGTCTTTCAAGAGGAAAGCAGAAGTGAATCATGAAATTCAACAGTTGAAAACAAAAATGCGTGATTCCCAGGTAAGTATCGTATATAACATGTATAATTTCTTTACTCATTGGTTTATATTACATTGGCAGTACTCAGTAGACTTGTATTACATATTACATATTCTCGGTTTACATCTTAAAAAATGATTTTATAACCATGAAATGCAGCTTCAAAAATTTCGAGATGAGCTCAAGAACCGATCACGTGTATTAAAGAAGCTTGGACATATTGATGCTGAAGGAATAGTTCAAGTGAAAGGCCGTGCAGCATGTTTGATTGATACAGGAGATGAACTTCTAGTCACTGAGTTAATGTTTAATGGTAATAAAACAAATCAAATTGACATATAGTATTTAGTTTTGCGTGCATGGTATAGATTCTGATTACATTCTTAATTGATCAGGTACCTTCAATGATCTCGATCATCATCAAATTGCAGCCCTTGCAAGTTGCTTCATTCCAGGAGATAAATCAAGCGAGCAAATTCAATTGAGATCAGAACTTGCTAAACCATTGCAACAGCTTCAAGACAGTGCACGTAGAATAGCAGAGGTACGTTGCATAATAACCCTCTAACTTGGGAGTTTTTAACCAAAGATCATTAAATTAATACATTATTTGTACATGTGCAGATACAACATGAATGCAAATTGGAAGTTAACGTGGATGAATATGTGGAGGCAGTAGTTAGACCTTTCTTGATGGATGTCATATATTGTTGGTCAAAAGTGAGTGTTCTTCTAGTCTATCCAATTAACAGCTTCATTGTTTGTTTAACTCATGCTTTCGAATATGGTCTCTTCTATCTTTTTAATTAGCCAGGATTGTCTGAATTGTTATTTATTCTCATCTTTACTAGTAGTATAGAAGTTAACTAACGAGAGACTCTATGGCACTTTCTATTCTTTCAGGGGGCATCGTTTTCTGAAGTTATACAAATGACTGATATCTTTGAGGGGAGTATTATTAGACTTGCAAGAAGGCTTGATGAGTTTCTAAATCAGGTAAGTAATTTATGCTCATTGGGTTACGGTCCGTCTATGCTAAACTTAATTCTAATATACAATTTTATTAAAGAGAGGCTTTATAATAACGATCAAACTAATCTATACATGTATTCATCAAATGTAACAGTTGCGTGCTGCTGCTCAAGCTGTTGGAGAAGCTGGTTTAGAAGAAAAATTTGGTGCTGCCAGTGAAAGCCTTCGTAGAGGTATTATGTTTGCAAATTCTCTGTATCTGTAAGTCAGCTAGCTATGTACGATTATCTTAGATTTCAAATGCTCGTTTAGATGATAGATACACCACATGAAGGAAGTTAGGTGGTGTGGGGTTCTATTTTTCAATTATAGCAATGGTTACCTCTATTATACGACAGCCACTGTTTGGGTGATGTTGTACTGGTGTAAAGTGGCTGTTGTATTTGTGTTCGGCTCTTCCCATCCCATTAAAGTTTTTTTTCTTCACATTTTGAGTTAACGATGGTGCATTCTACGTTTCTAACATTTGAATTTTCTTTGTTCGAGTGAATTAGAGGGTTTCTATAGTGGTTTTATTGGCGATACATTCTGTATCAATGTTTTTATCGACTCGTACTTGCTTTCCTTTCAATCATATCTCCTTTTCTGATGTCAACAAAATAATAGACGTAGCTGATATATCCAATAGTGTACAAATAGGAGTGCGACATCTAGTTTGCACACCCATGTATAGACACCTACAAAGTCGACCACTTTGTCAATCGAGTAAAGATGCAATAGTGTGTTTGTATTGACCTTAGAGACGAACACTATAAATGCATCCGCAAAGTTAGAGATGGCAGTCAAGTTTACGAAAGTTATATTCAATAATAGTTTTGACCTTTTGCATTTAGTCAATCAAATCTGGAACTTGTAACTAGTTCCAGACTCACAGTTCCCGAAATACTACATCAAAACATGAGTTGATTTTTGAAACTCGCTTTATGATTAGCTTTCCATCAAGTAATGTAACCATCAAAGTATTGATTACAGAAAATTAAGCACAACTTTATCAATAAGGTAACCGAGTCTTGTAAACAAATTTAAAACACGCATATTGTACATAGTAGCACAAAGCAAATACATTAATCGATATAATTTCCCATCGGTTAAACAATAGATGTATTGTCAACAACAGAACAAGCTGCCAAACAACTTGTAAGTTGGCGAAAAACATTAGCCCGGCTCAAGTGTCGATGGGTTGTCATCATGCATTCATGCCTGACTCATGGTACCCCAATAAATAGTTATTTCGGACCATCTGTTACATTACAAACTATAAACAACCAAAAAGTTGAAACAAAACTTCAAAGTTACAACAAGTTAAAAAATAAACACTAGCCCAAAATCCCTCCTGCACCTTACATACTCCATATTTTACCATTCTTCATTGTTTTCATTGCCGCCGAACATATAACTTATTCCGGGTTCATTTTTGAACCAAACTAAGTATTTCATATTCGTTATTTATATCTATATAGGTATTTATATAAATATAAGATGTATATATATCGAAAACTTTTATGCTACAGCCATCCCGGCAGGCAGCTGCATAGGACTGGAGCACAGAGGGTCAACGTATTCTGGCTGTTTCCTCACCCTTGATGCATGCTTTTCTTTTTGCTCATCAATGGAGATCTGCTTGTACCGGCATTCTTCACTACAAAATGCTTTGTCACCTCTACAAATTAAAAAGAGAGACAATCAGCAACAAATAGATTTTTATTATAATTATTTATTTCTTGAAACAGTAACTATTCAAATAAAAATCTATGAAAAGACTTGAATATACTATTCAATTAACCTAAATGCTATTCGGCGATGTTCTCAGCATTTTCAAGTGTTGACAAGATTTCAAATAATAGTTTTCTCTACAAACAGCGTCTTTAGGGTACATCATATATGCATGCCCTAACTTCCTTGTAGTCCTGCCCATGGAATTAAGAACAGGGAAGAAGACAAAATTTGGTTGTAACCTAATAACGTCCTATCATCATGTTGTCTTCCTTATAGACGAGGGTATCCTTAAAACAAGCAATTGACTTGGACAACGGTGTATCAAACAGCCTGGATGTACAAGATCTTGATTGCATCATAAGTTACTGACAAAAGGGAAGCCATGATCTTACACAAACTAAAAACATGGGCAATCTATAGCTTAATTCTAACTCAACTAAAGCCTTTGACTAAGCCAAGCGTCTACTATCTAGCTAACAGACAAGCATCGCATGCGGTTTATGAAATAATTAAAGCAATAACAGATAACATTCTAGTTCAATTTGTGAGTGTTTTCTATCGCATAATTCATGTATATCACTTGTTTAGAAATAAGCTTGTCAAAATGGTTTAGAGTAAATACATCATTAACCTTAAAGCCTAAAGGTATTGAATTGAAATCCTACTTCCGGGTAGGATCCATTGAATTACTAAGGGGCTAAGGGCATGTCAATACACTTTAGACAGTAACGAAGATTTAATCACCAAAATATTGTTCTCCGGATCTTTCTGAGAACAATATAAACAACAGTTAGCCACTTAGCTCAAGATACCCATTACACAGAATCACCAACTTTGAAAACAAAACTAGCAAAACAAGGTATTATGTACTAATAACATCAAATAACTTAAACAAGCATATGAATTGCAACTAGCAAGAACAAACATAACCCTTAAAAACCTTAAGAAAACATATATCTTAAAGAACTTAGATCCAAAAGCACAAAACTTTACATCAACAATAACACCCAAAACACCCAATCTTGCCGGAGCGAGTATTGGGGAGGTAGGAGAATGCTTTCCGGACCATCAAATAACACAAAAGTCACAACTCTTAACATAACCATAAAGAAGTAAAAACAGAATTTTATCGTACCTATACATGAAAATATCCAATCCATGAAGCTTCTTCTTACAAAGACCACAAGAGCTCAAGAAATCAACATCCTCAAACACCATCACACCACCACCACCACCACTACCATTAGCCACTGGTGGTGATGGTGCACAAAACACACTACCACCATAACCACCACCACCACCACCATTAGTACTACTAACCCAAAAACTATTAACACCAATCTTTTTCTCAATCCCATCATCAAAATACTCTCTTTTCTTAATCAAATTATTCCCAACATGTGATATCACACAAGTATACTCTTCCAATAACTCAATATCCACATCATTTTCCTTAATGGGTCTATTACTAAATATAGGAATTGGGTCAGATCTTGGTGAAACTGCAAAAACAGTGTTTTGAGTACCATTTTGACCCATTTCATTATCCAAGGCAACCACAATTCCTAATCCAACAACCCCATTTTGTTCCTTAAATCTTTTTGGTTTTTGATCATTGGAATTTGATGAAGATAAGAAAAAAGGTATCTTTTTTAAAGCTAATCTTGATTTATTAGTACCTTTTCCATTAAAATTAGTCATCTTTTTTAATCAAGATTCAATCTTTTTGCCTCTTCAATTGTTTTTATTACAACAAATCATCAGAAACAAAAAGGGTTTTTGTGGAAATTGAAAAAGATTTTAAAATATGAACAAATTTGATTTTTTGATTAGTATATATATATAGTTATATACATACACACATATGTATGTATATATGTGTGAGAAAGAGAGATAGAGGGAGAGAGATGGCTTTAAAGAGAAGTGCCACCTGCTCTCTTGTTCCCCTGCTTCTTCTTCTTCAATGAAATAGGCTCTTCAAGAGCTTTAATAAGAAAGAGAGAGAATAAAGAAGCCATAATGGTATTGTAGTAAATATATCATAATTGAGGGGCTAAGTGCTGTTTTGCTTTTTTGAATATTTTCATTTGACATCCTTGGTGTTTGTGTGTTCATATCTTTTGCTCCTTTTAGAGTTCTTGTGTTCAATTTTGCTCTAGTGTTTCTTTATTACTTGTCTGTAGTAAGTAGTAACAATACCTTCCTGTGAGGACAATGGTATACAGGAGGTAGGATGTAAACAGTTAATAGTTCTATCTAGTTCTATCTGAGGGTAGAAAAACTGCTTTAGAAAAAACATCCGACAATAATGTGCAGGTATATATGCTAGCTATATGCTAGCAATATGTGTGTATTGGGGCAAGTGGGCAACATCGTTCTGTCTTTAGTAATTCAGCAAAATATTCGATATAATATCGTTGCATCTAAAGTTTTCTTGTCAGATTTTTTAATAACTACGACAAGCGAAAAAAAATGTTTGAGTTTATGAAATTATCAAACATTTTGATTGGTAGTATACGAGTTGGTCCTTTAGATTGTATTGTATTCGTACTTAGTAATACTACTGTACATGATGAAATTCATATATCAGTTTTACCAACACTTGGTCTGCATAACGTTTAGATATCAGACATTTAATAGAATGAAAAGTTTGATTGAAAAATATAGTTTTTTCATTTACACACTCTATCGGAACTCTAATAGAACACGTAAAGTTGCATCAAAAAGTTGAAGTGCGAGAGCGATTGGTAGGAATAATAATGTAAAAGTTCATTAGGGTCACTTCAATCATGCATAAAACTTTTCTTTGAATGGCGAACATGGATAAAACTGTAGCATCATATAGAAAGATTGTTGTTTCTTCAACAATTTTAATGTCTACTTATCGTATTCGTGCATAATTTTAATTTTATAAAAATCTTGGGTATCTCATGTTCAATCATCAAGTTTGTTTCTAACATGCGTGTACAATTCAGTGATGTATACATGTACTTATATACATATATGTGCACAACTCATATATCAACGTACTAGTTCATTTTGATTTCATTATGTGTGCTTTTTTGTCATCAAGATTTCTATGTGGTAATGGCTAACAACCTTTCAAATATTCCAATGCAATTTTGGAAAATTAAATTGTACGTGCCTAAGTTCCCATCATCATAACAAACTCTAATAATATGATTGGAACGAAATCATTCACTATTTGCCAAACAAACCTAAAGGATTGCCAAACATTACTAATGTGTTATTGGTTCTAAGTACTTAAACGTCCAATAAAAGGTATTTTTTGGTATATAGATGAATTGATGACCGGCTCACAATGATCTCAAGTATCTAAGGGCTAGACAATTTGTATTGTACATGATAACGCGTTTTTAAAGTTACAATGTAATGTTTCGACAAAAAAACAGAAATGGGTTGTCAAGTTATGTCATCAAAGAATAATGTTGCATCTATGACGTTGTGATATCTTACATAAAGTGCTAGTTGTTGAATCCTAAACAGGGTTCTGTTATTTTTGTTCTGTTGACAGAATACAGTTTGCCTAGTGTATGATGGTATTTTAGGAAGGTTATGAAATACTAAACCATAGGATTAATATGTAATTTTGTAAACAAGAAGGACTGTTTTATCCATTACTATAAACACCAAGGTTAATATATTGTATCTTCATTGTTTTCTTCTCCGTATATCGATTTTTTTATTTTCATCTTTCTTTTTTTCAGAATATAATAATTTCTGCCAATCATACCTACAAAGATTCTTTTCTGATTATTAATTTATTATTTAATGCCAAATGGAGACATATTGTTTAAAATGAATATTTTTTTGTGTGATGTGTACTTCTCTTTATTTTTCTATACTTTATTATTGAGATATTCTTTTAGTAATATTTTACAATGAAAATCTATATAATTTTTCTCTTTTATGTTTTAAAACTTTGTTACAATTTTATTTGATTTTTTTTACTATTATTTATGATTTTTTGGCCTATCAATTCACGAGTTTTGAACTTATCATCACACAGATACAAACCGGGTAAAACTCTTATTTTCAAAAAATTAGCGTTATCACTTCAGGATTGTTTCAAGGTCGGAGGTTGTTGGGTGTACAAACCCAATCCCACATCGGTAGAACTATAATCTCAAAGTTAACATATAAGCTTGGTGGGCTACTCCTTCTATCACCAATTGGTTTTAGAATGGAACCTCAGTTGGGCTTATATGTTGGACTTGGTGAGATGTTAGGCCGTAGGAATCCAACAAGGGCCTAGCATCTCACCAAGTCCAACAGAGGTCATTTTCTACTTTTGGTAGAACCGAAAGCAACCTCTCTACCTTAGGTAGGGGTAAGGCTGTCTACGTTTCAACCTCCCCATATACAATGAAATACGATATTGAGACCAATAACCCGTGGAAGACGGTATTTTTTATTTTATTATTATTATTATTATTATTATTATTATTATTATTATTATTATTATTATTATTATTATTATTATTACTTTAGGATTGTTTCACTTATCAAAAGCTGAACTTAATACCTCACACATTTTATGATAATAGTTACAATTCTTTTGAAACTAAAGTATTGTTTGCTTCATTAAAATGTTTTGCGTCTTAATTAGACTATTACATCTTACTATTAAGAGGTGGTTAAAAAGTCTGAATCTGAACGAAATAATTTTGTTTGTTTTTATATAATTGTTCGTTTCTGCAATTTATTTATTAAACCATCTTAATGCGATGAATAAATAACTTGTGTAAACATGAAACAAAACATTTTTTTCCCATAAGTTTAACAAGTCTGCCATCTGTTATTGAGTAAGAGATAATAATACAAGTCTATCACCTCTTATTGAGTGAGCCGACATATGTCTAACTAAGTTTAAATAAAATAAAAATAAAAATAAACAACACAATGTCTAACAGCCTCTAACTTGATAAGAGATAACTAGTAAAAGCTAGTAAGACATGCTCTCAAATATAACTATGCCCTAAGTCACCTCTTAGTGATTCAATTTTAACTATATCTTCTCCTTTTTGAGCCATCGGTTATTTGATAAGTTTTAGGGGGTGTTTGTCTAAGCTTATGTTATCGACTTAAGCTTATATTTTATAGCACATTTTGGTTTATAAATAATAAGTTCGTAATCTTATAAGCTTAACCAAATACTTAAGTTGTGCTGAATAGCTATATAAACTAATAAGCCCCCAATAAACTTGAATAAACACCCTTTTAATTAGTTACATATATATTTTAATAGAATTAGATTTTATGTGTGTAAAGGCTAGTTGTTTTGCCAAGTTTATATATGTATAAAGTCCATGCATATTAATTACTATATATATTATAGCACATGTAATACGACGTCGCTTATTAGCATGGGCCCCGTCCTTTTTTTTCGTAGCCTGCTACCTGGCCCGTTTCATGCTCTTGGCCCACTTGATGAAACGTTAATTATACACACGGTTAAGGTTCTTAGACGATATTATACTTAAATACTTAATAAATATACGAGTATTGCCTATGTGTCAACCATCTAATGCTGCTTTACCCTTTTGGGTGGCCACGATTTCTCATTGTCACCAAATCCAATGTTGAAGCTTCTGGACAAATTATTCATGCTAATAATACATTGCATTTAGACCATTCTCAAAAACTGTAAGCAGTACAAACCCATAGCTACAGAGTCACATAATCAACAAAATACATCATCCCAGTCTGCTGAAGAACAACATCGCTGCAAAAGGTACGTTCCTTATTTACAAGTTCCTACTATTATTTTACATGCTTTGCTTTCTTTCCTTGCTGCTGTTGGTTTGCACTTTCTTACAGTTTATATGCTATATCATAGTACTCATGCATATGCATTTTAAATAAGCCTACTGAATAAATCCTTGGTTAATGTCCTCTGTTACATAAACCCTTCTTTATATACATAACCATATCACGCATATGCATTTTAACTAAGCCTACTGAATAAATCCTTTACATAACCACGTCACACTTTAAGCTATGAAAACTAAGCGAAAAGCAGTTTGTCGTACCGGGTCTTTTGGTAATTCGGATTCTTTCGGTCTATGCCTGGATGTTTGCCATATGCCTTCTGGTCCTGCACCATTGAAAAGAAAGGCGCCATTATCTGAAGGAATTGGTGTTGTATCATCATCGTCTAATACCGCCAAGAAGATGTGCACAGAAGTAAATAATCACCAGATCCTTTTTGGTACTGCACCATCGAAAAGAAAGGCGCCGTTGTCTGAAGAAACTGGTATTACATCAGTATCATCTAACATCAGCAAGACGATGTGCACACAAGTAAACAATTACCATATGCCTTCTGGTTCAGCACCATTGAAAAGAAAGTCGCCGTTGTCTGAAGAAATTGGTGTTACATCATCATCGTGTAACATTAGCACCAACATGTGCACACAAGTAAATAAGCTATTTAGCGAGTCTGCAAAAGGAAACTCACAATTAAAAGAACCTTGCAAAAATAGTCGGTGTGCTCAGCAAGAATGTCATCCTGAGCTAACTGTCTCATCATTCTCCTATAAATGTAAGCTTTTTATAATTATTTTATATATACTACTATTAACTTATCTGTAAATAGTTTCAGTATTTGCATCTGCTTTTGTATTGCAGCTACCGATTGTGTCCAAGCAGCTAATATGCCACAACATGAACATGCCAAAACACCATGCCACTGTTCTACTGGTGGCAGTGAATATATCCAGAGGCACAATGTAAAAGCAAGTTCTAATACTCAAGGTTCCAAACTTTTCTTCAATTTTATTTTAACTTTTCAGTTTAGCCTATGGTTAAAGATACTTCAATTTACCATATAGTTATACCTGTTTCCTTTGCAGATACGCAGCCTTCTTCAGCTAACATAAACCAACATTCAGGTGGAAAGAGGAAAAAATTCCAACGTATTACTGCAAAAACTCCACCTACAAACAGCGACGGCAATTTTAATAAAACACAGAGATTTACACAAGGTATGGCTACAAAATACACATGTAAAAAATACAGATTTAAACTTCTTACCATAATTACAAGGAATGACTATTGTAATGCAGGTGATTCGCCTAATCTACGTGCATCAAATAATATTTTTCGCGGGAATAATAATCAGCGCAGGCGTTTGAGACAAGGTTTGATCAATGATTGTTACACATATTATCCTTTGATTCTGCACACCAAGTTTTTCTTTCAATATATAAATAATACTTTATTTTTTGTTTCCTCATTCAAGGGCCTCCACCTGCGTATATTTCTATGGGGAAACGCGACCGAGTCTGCAAGCACTGCAAAGCTCTCTTTTGGTATGATGAACGTATAAAGTATAAGAGCCGATCTTCTCCAGAATACCACAGATGCTGTAACAATGGAAAGGTTGTGTTGCCTGCTAATCAGCCATGCCCAGATTACATCAAGCAACTTTTCGAAGACAGACATTTCATAGAAAATGTGCGTGCTTATAATCAAATGTTCGCGATGATGTCGTTAGGCGCAGAAATTGACCAATCAATTAACAGGGGAAAAGGTCCATACGTATTCAAAGTCTCTGGAAGGATTTACCACTGGATTGGAAGCATGTGTCCCCCAACGAACAAAGAACCTAAGTTTTTGCAGCTCTATATCTATGATACGGCGAATGAAGTTGATAATCGGTTACGGAACTTCAAAAATAGTGATAAAAGATTGAGGCGTGATATTGTTCAAAATCTGATACATGTTCTTGATGAGCATAACCGGTTGGTTAAACTGTTTCGAACTGCACGTGACAAACTAGAAGATGGCAATATCGAAGATTTTAAACTCAAACTCTTTGGTGTTGTTGGTTCGAGGCAGTATGATCTTCCAGCAGGTGACTCTTTAGGTGCAATAGTTTTTGAAGGAGGCCCAGAAATTAAGACAGACTATGATGTCATTATTGAATGTCATGATGGTGAACCGCAGCGAATAGATAAACTAAATCCTCGCTATATGTCACTCCACTTTCCACTACTTTTTATTCATGGTGAGGATGGGTACCACCTGGGTCTTAAATTGTTAGACAAGGCAGGCAAACCACCTGAAAACGATAAGCAAATGTCGATGAAAATGTATTACGCATACCAGATCCATGAAAGGCTTCACCAATATAATTTGATAACAAGAGGTGGCCGTCTTTTTCAAGAATACGTGGTGACTGCATACTGTAGTATTGAACAGCAAAGACTCGACTACATAAGAAATAAACAAAATGACATAAGAAATGAGTATATGTCGGGTTTGTATGACGCTATCTCACGGGGAGATGTAGACGGTTCAGATGTTGGTACAAGAACCATACTTCCAGCGTCTTTTACCGGAGGTCCACGCTACATGTACAACCATTATTTAGATGCTCTCGCAATCTGTCGAGTGCATGGCAACCCATCTTTTTTCATTACATTTACATGTAATGTTGGCTGGCCAGAAATTGAGGATGAAATGCAACAATTTCCACAACTCACAGCTGCAGATAGGCCAGACATAGTCGATCGTGTTTTTGAAAGAAAGTTACATGATTTGGTTACTTTTTTACGTGAACAAAAGCCTTTCGGAAGTGTTGAAGCAGGTAATGTGAATTACATATACTAGCATATTTTATAAAAAATTCCCTCTATTCAAAATACTTAAGTAAACATTTTCTTTTGCAGTTTTATATACCGTAGAATTTCAGAAGCGCGGTTTACCACACTGTCATTTCTTGCTATGGCTAAAAGAAGGTTCTCGGATCCACAGAAATGAAGACATAGATAGATATGTATCCGCTGAACTACCCAACCCAACAACTGATCCAGAAGGTCATCGGGTTATTTCAGAATTTATGCTGCATGGTCCGTGTGGTTTAGCAAATAAATCTGCACCTTGCATGAAAGAGTCTGACGAATGCACAAAAGGTTTTCCTAAACCATATTGTGAAGAGACTTTTATTGACAAAAAAGGATTCGTCCATTACCGTAGAAGAGATACACAGATAAAGGCATTGAAACAAAATTGGGAGCTTGACAACAGTTACGTTGTACCATATAATCAAGTACTCTGTATGCGATTCTATGCTCACATAAATGTAGAGTATTGTGAATCGACAATGCTGATAAAATACCTTTTCAAGTATATTTCAAAGGGCACCGACAGGACTATTGCACGAGTGACCAAGACAATAGGCGAAGGAGAATCGACCAGTACAAATGCAAGAATACAAGTCGATGAAATAAAGAACTTTCAAGATGCAAGGTTCATCGGGCCACATGAAGCGTGTTGGAGAATCCTCGGTTTTGATATCCACTGCAGACAACCAGCAGTACAGATACTATCCGTACACTTAGAAAATATGCAGCGTGTCAATTTCAGATCAACGCAACAGTTGCAGGAAATAGTTGAAGACGAGCGTAACAAGAGAACAACATTAACCGAATGGTTAAGATACAACCGAGAATATGAAGATGGTCATCATTTGACATACTTAAATTTTCCAAGGGAATTCGCTTGGTATCACAATGACAAGACCTGGGTAAGGAGGCGAAATCAAAACAACTTAGCAATTGGAAGGCTCACATATATACATCCTAGCGCAGGAGATTTATTTTATCTACGCATGTTGCTGTGTCACCAAAAAGGACGTAAGTCATTCAAGCATATCCGAACAGTAGAAGATGAAGTGTATCCTACAAACAGAAGTGCATGTGAGGCTATGGGGTTACTAGGGAATGACCAAGAATGGAATATAGCTTTAGACGAGGCAGCTTTATCAGCAACAGCCAGTCAAATAAGATCACTTTTTTGCCAGATTCTTATCTTTTGCGACGTATCTAATCCCGGCTTATTGTTTCAATCGCATTCAAACGATATGTCTGAAGATATTCCAACAATACTCTCACAAGTGCTTCATATGAAAGATATACACGTCAATGACGATGACTTACAAGCAGGCCTTCTTTATGAGCTAGAAGCAAGCCTTAGATTCTAAGGAAAATCTCTTAAAGATTTTGCAATAGAATTACCCCCAAGGCATCTGCTAGAAATTCTCCATAATAGAGCGATAATGGAAGAAAGGAATTATGATCCTGAGATGCTGAAAAGAGAAAGCGAAAACTCAATACCTAAGCTCAACACAGAACAAAGGGCAATTTTTGAAAGGGTTCTCCACGCAGTCGACAACCATAAACAAGAACTCATATTCCTTTACGGCCATGGAGGCACAGGCAAGACCTTTCTTTGGAAAACCCTAATCTATACACTAAGATCGCAAGGAAAAATTGTTTTGGCTGTTGCATCTTCGGGTATTGCTGCTTTATTACTGCCAGGAGGAAGGACCGCCCATTCGCGTTTCAAATTACCGCTGAAGTTAACTAACGAATCTGTTTGTACTATAAAGAAGAACACACAATTGGAAAATTTGCTCAAGCAAACAGATCTGATTGTTTGGGATGAAGCTCCAATGAACGATCGCAAATGCTTCGAAGCTCTTGATCGCACACTAAGAGATATACTTGATTGTCCTAACGACTTATTTGCAAAGAAACCTATAATTTTAGGTGGAGATTTCAGACAAACAATGCCCGTGAAAAAGAATGCAAGCAGACAAGAAATAATCGCATCATCTATCACACAATCTTATCTCTGGCCTCACTTCCATGTTGTTTGTTTAAAACAAAACATGAGACTTCAGCAACCATCGACATCTAATCAAAACCGTGAAGTTCTGCGTGAATTCTCCCAATGGTTGCTGGATGTTGGTAATGGTGTAATCGGTGAACCAGATACAAATGATCCACAGAATGTATCTTGGATAAAGATACCGGATTCATATTGTATCCCAGACACTGATGCAGGGCTTCTACAACTTATACATTTCATATACGACGAAGAAACCTTGCAAAGGCCAACAACAAAGTCGTTGCAAGAAAGAGCTATTGTATGTCCAAAAAACGAAACAGCAGACATGCTAAATACAATGGTTCTCGATATGCTTCAAGGAAACAGTTATACTTTCACTAGCAATGACACAGCTCTCCCTAAAACTAACGATGGTGGTGCAACAGAACTCTTATATCCTACAGAGTATTTGAACACTCTTAAATTCCCAGGATTGCCTCCGCACAAGCTTATTCTGAAAATAAATGTCCCAGTAATATTGCTAAGAAATCTTAATTTAGCCGGAGGCATGTGTAACGGTACAAGAATGATAATTACACAAATATTTACGAAGGTTATAGAAGCAAGAATCATTATTGGTACTCGCATGTCCCAGAAAGTCTTCATACCCCGTATTTTGTTGGTTGACAGCGATGAAAAGCTGCCATTCGTTTTTAAAAGGAAACAGTTTCCAATAAAGGTTTGTTACGCAATGACGATAAATAAAAGTCAGGGGCAATCGCTAAATAGAATTGGAGTGTATCTGCCAGAACCTATATTCGGCCATGGCCAACTCTACGTCGCACTGTCTAGAGCAACATCTCCCGAAGGACTAAAGGTCATGATCAAAAAGCAGCCGGGCAAAGATCCGAATACAACAAAAAATATTGTCTACAAGGATTTCTTGGATCAAGTTGCAGTTGTACAGGTTATCCTAAAAAATTAAAATACTAACGTTTCATATTAGCTAACCAACCATTCTTATTATTACATTCATTGAACATCATACATGCATAATTGCATTGTCATTTACTCATTACCATATATATTTAGTACCATACATGCATCACTACATTTTTCACTAATTCATTTCCATTATCCATTCCAACTATAGAGGTTTAGTCTCTTTGACCTATAGATATTTACTAATAATTGCATCATTAAATAATGACTACTTTCAATTCATATTGCTATTTTTAAAATTATATGCTTTTATCTATTTCTAAAACAAACAAATTCCCTTCTTATATCTATTACTAAGTAAAAGATAATGTTTAACCAAAATACCATTTCTGCCAACAGACTGATGGCAGGTACCTCTAGCACTACACCTATACCAGAATCTCATGGAAAAGAGCTCATGGCTCAGCAACAAGCTACAAATTTAGTAAGTCTAAAGCCAACGGACCTTAACCAATGCATATGTATAAAAGTGTATCGCAAATGGACAGTCCTAAACAAAGCATCTGTACCAGTCATGCACTGTTGCATTTTACTTGACAAAGAGGTAGAGTTACATATTAAAAGACATTACTATATATAATGCTTAATATTTTCTTATATTTCTTTGTTTAACACAAAAATATATATACCACTTACTAACACATTTATTATTTTCCTTTTTTTTTCGTAAAGGGCGAAGCAATACAGGCAAATATCAAACCAAGGGAAAAGGACCGTTTCAACATTCTTGAAATCAACAAAGCATATATAATCAGTGGATTTGGATTTCAAGATGCTAAAACATACATGCAGACAGTTCGCCACCCATTGTCATTAGTTATTGGAAAATACACAAATATTGAACAAGTGCCAGATACAGAGTTCCCATCCCACTACTTTAACTTCGTACAATACAGTGAACTCTACTCAAAGGTTGACGTAAAAGAAGGACTGCTAACAGGTATCTAAAATGCATATATATGTATCGAGTACTAGAAATAAATCATATGACTTACTTTTGCTTTTTGCAGATTACGTAGGCTGTATCCAGTATGTCACCGAACTGCTTGAATCAGTTAAAGCTACAAAAGAAACAGTTTTTTGGAGAGATATCGGGATCCAGAATCTTGAGTAACTATACATTAACTGTAATTATCTTTTAAACTTTAACATACCTTCGCCTAATTCTTTTCCTATCTAACAGCGGCCGCAGTGTAAGATTAACTCTCTGGAATGAAAAAGCAAAAAATTTTAGCATGAAAGAATACGAAGAAAGTGAAAAACCAACAACCATAGCAGTTAGCTCATGTGTGGTTAAAACTTATGGCGGTAAGTTATATAGTTTATACTTATCTGTACTACTTTGACGTACATCCATAAACTTTTTTTTGCTACATAATATAGGCCTTCAGCTTTCAAGTACTGCAGCAACTTACTACTACTTCAATCCTGACATATCTGAAGCAAATGAAATACGATCAGTGTAAGTAATTACCGAACCTTGAAATACGTAAGACAATAATAACAAAGATAATACTAATATTACTTTGTATAATTCCACAGGTACAGCGAATTCCTAGAACCACCAACTATATTAAATGTCCAGTACCAGCGCTGTGCAAACATAGAAGAGGAAAAGAAAAGAAACCGTGTCAAATTATCAGATTTGCTAACAGAAAATCCGCAACACCATCAAGTATTTTTCAGATCATATATACTTACGCGACAAACAAAATAAAAATATCTAAAACAAAATACAATGTTGCAGAATGTGCGGTTCACTGTCTTAGCAACTATTGAAAGCATAAGTGACAAAATGCCATGGTTTTATACTCGATGTCTTACATGCAAATCAAAAGTATCTGAGAGGTTACCGCATGGACATTGTCGCCAAATAGATCCAACAGGCCGCTTCGACTACTGGTAAACACAAAAACAAAACAATTAGTAATTATACATATATATTAAAGACTATTATACATGCTAACTATTACTCTAAATAAATTGCGTAACAGTTACTGCTTCAAGGCATTCATCACTGACGATACTGGAACAATAATGCTCACATGTTTCAGTGATGAGGCTCATTCAATTGTCACAAGTTGCAATGAAGTAATCCCGACACTACAAGACATAGATCCATACAAAGTTCCACCAGAATTGGCTACATTGCAAGGGAAAACATACATATTCCAACTGCACTTTGGATCAGAAAGTACAAAAGAACGCAGGTTTTTCTTTCTCGACAAAGCATGGGACCCAACACCATTGCTTACAGCAATGCCTGATACAGAGAGTACAACTCCTGAGACCAGATCGCCTGTCGAGACTACCGTACCCAGTCAAACAAAAACACCAACAACTCCTGCAGAAGAAGCCATGCAAATGCCTGAATCTTCTGAATCAAAAGAAGAAAAGAAGCCTGCTTCATCAAGAAGGGCATTGTTTCAAAGTGGCAAATCTGTCGCTGAAGCGCCAGTTACAAAAAAAAGCAAAAAAGATGACCAGTAGAAATATCCAGCAGCATACCACAAGGCTTTAGCCTTTATCGGTTTATCTGTGCTAAGACTACGCATGTATTAAATATCTATTAAATAAGTTACCTATGTATGAACCACTTCATCTTAGTTTATCTGTATTAGCATTAGCCATGTATAAAAAACTTCCTACTACTTTATGTGTATTAAAAGTTTTTATGTAGTACGATTTTAGACTATGCATCTAAGTGCTACCGTTAACATATCCTAAAAATTTAAGTCAGATAACTAAAAAAACCATAAAACCATTGTAAAGCATACAACAAACCCAATACTTTTTATTAAAAACTAACAAAAATTACAGACATTAACACAAGTACTAAAGCGTAAACCACAAATAACGTAGAACAACAACACTTAAAAATACAACCAGACAAACAAATAATATTTGAAACCACTGACAAGAACTAAAACGGCAGGCCCAATCACGAAAGGCTAATGTGTTTAGTCCTTTTAATTCTTTCGTCTGAATGGATCCTGTAGGATGGATCGTGTTGGATAGATAATGTGTTACTTTATAGTACCTATCTAAGATAGATCATAGGTGGGTTTGGGCACTGAAACCAGGCTGTTTAGGTGCTGAAACGGGGGCTGACAAGGGTCATGAGTACCTATATTACTGAATTTCATGAGAATTCCATGACCATTCATACAATATACTCTTACTTTTAAAATTCAATTCTTTCATAGTTCACATACTCTTTGTTGTGTTTAGGTGCTGAAATAGGAACTGACAAGGGTCAGTGTGTTATTCTTACTGTTAAAATTCAATTCTTTCATAGTTCATGTATACTCTTAGTTGTTTAAATGGTTTAGAATGGCTATGTTATTGAATTAATGGTTTACAAACTGTATGAATGATTTAGGATTGCTATGTTAACGAATTACTGATACATATATGGATTTAATTATGAAGCAGTAACCAACATACGTTTTTTTTGTAACAACAGACACCAAGATCTGAAATCAACGCGAGTTTATGGATGCAAATGACAAAAAGGTGTGTGCACATTTTATAGATTATTTGTAGCGGGTTGGCAGTCAAGAAAAGTTGACAAAACAGAGACCTGTTACATAGTTGATTTAAGGCCAAATACGTTTTAAAGGAAAACACTTGGCCATTCACTAACGATGTAAATTTAGGTAGAACGAAAATTTGTGACATTCATAATTTGTCTGATTATATCTCTGCCACAACTTCCTAGGGCGATGACAACACCGACGACGGAAGAGATCTTGCTAATTGGCCATCGGAAGATCGTAGGAAGTCAAGAATGGGATACATAGTTGATTTCAGCAACATCAATTTTCATGGTGACGAAGGTTAGCCTTATTTTCTTAGTACTTCCTCTTTTCTGTGTCACTATAACTAAACGCACCTTTTCAACATTGCAGATTGCAGACTTTGATCGTTCTTAATGGTTCAAAAACAATTACTTACGATATTGCTAAATGGTGAAATATTACTGTTTTGGAAACTGCATTAGTCTCTTTCCAGATATATTTTGTATATATGTAATCTATTATACAGTACCATGTACTCAAATTCGTTGCATACATTGGTCAAGGTTGCGTAACTTTGTTGCGTGACTGAGTATTTCCTAGGCACAAACTAAATTCAAAGTAAAATTGCATCAGACTGCAACAACAACCTTTTCCCAAAAAAAAATAATAATAAGCCTTTTGCAAAAAACAGAATCCAAAAACAAAAATTGCACTACTCAAAAGCATATTGCATATAATCCAAGCATAATCACATGATTCTATCCCTTTTTCACAGCCACATGGCAAATAAACATCACAAACCAAAATAAACATAGAAATTCCCATTAGATACGCAAAGTTCCAGTTTTATTGATATTAACATAAGGAAAGACCAAATTCCAACTACAGTGGAATATTGATACATTCACAACACATAACATGCATAGAGTAGATAACACTACCACAACCAAAAGACTACTAAAAAGTTAACCCAGTCGCCATACACAAAAGACTACCAAACTTCTTTAACTATAACCATACAAAAGACAGGGACAACCAACCTTCCTAAAACCTTCTGAGTTTCTTCACAATCCTTTCTTTATCAGCAGCACGTAAAGACGCAGCATAACTTCTCCTAATTAACCAACCAAGTTCTTCAAAATCCACCTTCTCACCAGCCTTCAGCTCCAACAAACACTCATCGAAAACGGGGTCAATCCCCTGTTTCTTCAGCTCTTTATAAATTCCACGCCTATGCTCGATCCTAACTTTCAATTCCTCGATCCTTTGATTATACTCCCTCTCATCACACAGATACGCATTCCTCTCGCGACAAAACACAGCCTCCATAACCTTTTCAACTCGCCTATCACCAATTTGATTAACGATATCTAAACACCTGGGAAATTTGGGAGCCATATTCGCAACAACGAAACCCTAATTTGATGAAATGAAATACTAACAAATTTTTATCCCTAATTCGAACGGATCGAAATCTCCGCATGATAATACTTTAGAAATAATGGGCCAAATGAAAAGGCCCAAAAACAACCGGTTTATATAAAGCCCAATAAATACAAAAAAAAAATTAACTAATGCCCAATACCACCTTAATAAAATACACTTCTAAAAAAAATACAAAAAAACTTAACATTCTTTTACGTTACCTATATTGCAAAATAAAAAGTCGTCCAAAAATTATATCTAAAACACAATGCTCCAACACGTTTAATAAAATATACTTCTAAAATGGTCCGATAAAATATACTTCCACATTACGAAATATACTTCTAACAAAAAAAATATACTTCTTTTACCTACATTGCGAAATAAAAACTGATCCGATAGTTATTTCCCAAATTCAACGCTCCGCCGCAATGCGGCGGACCGTCGCTTTACTAGTTTAGAAAATAGAATAAATGTTGGTCCACTTATAAACTTATGACAAATTAAATTATGTGAGGTCCACTTATAAACTTTAAGAGCATGTGGTAAGGTACCATTGAGTTAAAACTTAACTCACTGGTACCTCAGCGCCACGTCAGCTTTTCTCTTTTAACCTTAACTCTTGACTTTCCACCTCGGTAACATAACTCACCTTAACTCACCTCCACCCCAAATATTTTCAATTTCAACCCTAATTTTTAACAAACACTTCATTTATTTAAAACATAACATAAATTCTTAAACATATTACAATACGAAGTTAAAACATAAATATTACATTACGAAACATATAAAAAATTTCAAAACATAAATATTACAAACATTTAATCATCGTTGTCGGAATCTTCTTCTTCATTCTCATATTGAAAACGCCTTACCCAAACATGCTCCATAAGATCTTGTCGGAGTTGATTATGCATATCAACGTCGTGTAGTTCTCTATGTATGCGATGCTGTGAATCACATCTGTCGATCCACCTATCTCGGCAAAACCGTAGTGTCGGATCCACTCACATTTCCGGATACTCACGTGTCACAACTCACCATTTCAGGTCATTTCAGGTCATTTCCCGAACTTTGGAAAAACACTATTCATCAAACACTATTCATCAAACACTATTCATCAGTTTACTATTCATCATTTTTGGTGTCAGTTTGACATTCCGAGAAGCATTCAGAAATTTTACTATTCATGGAACACTATTCATTGCGGGAAAAGATTTCATCATTCACGTGCATTACACATTTCATCGTAAATTTAGTTTACGGGTATTCAAATTCGCGTAACCGTATTGGTTTAGGTGCGAATTCATGCATTATCAGTAATGACATTTCATATGGACTGGAGATAGTCTGCATATCATCAGTAGGTCATTTACATGTTATACCACTCTTAGGATTTTCAAATTTATATATTTGATACATTTAACGTTTTACGTATAATTATTTATAATAAACGTTAACACACGGTTTATACGCGACGAATATATCTAAATATTCCCACAATGGTCCCGACATATTTTTAACATTTTTATGACTTTATTAAGTCCCAGTCAACTTTGTTAACATTTATTTCTAGCAAACCCGGTACCCGATTATAACTAATACTTACACCAAACTACAACTAATAATACACTATATCTTCTAAGTGATCAAAACCGATTTGGCTACTCCTTGGTACATTGAAAACCGGCCATGAGCACACCCATAGACCACATGACCAACAATTTTAACCATGTGTACATATTATACATTATACTTGTTTACTTATTTACATAAACCATTTTCACAAATCATACATAATCTTAAGAATCATATCACCACTTTCCAAGATCCAAAAGTTTTCTTCCTTTCCTTCTCCATCTCAAAACCCACGACCCTACTATGATCCATAACCAAAATCCATTATTTTTCAAAGATCAAAGCATCAAAGTTGCTCATTTCATCATCCTAATCAAGAATCATAACACAAAAACACAAGAAATCCAAGGTTTCTCATCATTTAATCACCTCTTATTTCAAAGTAAGTATTCAAATTTATTTTCATGATTTCATCAAATTAACATATGTATCTTATGGTATTCATGCTTAATTTCATGCACAAACTAGTTATACCACTTTATTTTTGTATACTTTTTGAACATACAAACCCTAGATTGTGATTTAGGTGTTCCCTTGTTAAATTAACTTGATTACTAGTCATTAGGAACCCATGGCACCCTAAGAAGGTGTATGGTAGGATTAGTATAGATTTGTGGTGTTTGCAAGAGATTTGGTTGAAGTAAAAACTAGTTTTGAACCTTGGAAATGGATTTCTAACAAGTATATATACATGCTATCCCATTTTGTAAATTTCTGGAAAATCAGTAAATACAAAGTAAACTTTGGCAAAATTTTTAGAAAATACTTTCAAAAACGAATCCGTAGGCGAAAGAACGGATTAAAACGAGTTTATAACGAAGGAGATATGATTTTTGCAAGTTTAACGACGAAAACTATTTTCTGAAAATTGTACATGCTGTCCCACGATTTTCAATGGGCAATCTGAGGTGTAAAACTTGATCTAGCCATCCCGACTTATCAAAAATATATTAGTATGTTGTCCCACGATTTCGGGGAAATAAAGAACGTAGAAAACAAGCTTATAACGACCAAGATATACACGTTTCAAAATCGGCGAAACTCTATTTATTTCCATCAGCTTTTTAGCAAAATATTACTTAGAAAAACAGTTTTTGTAAGACATCATGTTGAGAGCCAATTTACTCATTGATAAACTCATTTCTGGAAAATTTACATCATTGACAAAAAGTTAGTTCACCCAGCCTAGTTTTCAAAACATCCAGCCGTTTGTCAAAAGGATTTATAACGAACAACTTATGGACTTCCAAACTTTCCCGAAAACTGCCCAGAATCTGCCAAAACAGCCCAAATACCTCACTTGACGGCTAATTATCTTTATGATCTAGACCTGTATGGACAAACTTCACTTCTGTGACTTTTTAGATATGGTGAAAATCTTCTCAAAACTACTGAGCTTCTTTCCTAACTCTTAATATTCACTATTTCACGACTAGTTTTATGAGACCGTTTTGTCACTAATAGAAGTAATAATACTTCTACGTACTAAATTCTAGATTTTCTAGAAATATTAACCAAGTACCCAATTTCATAACTAATGATGTATTAGTGATTACAAGTATATTTTCATTAGTACAAGGCGTTATTTCAAGGATTTCAAACCGAGGATTTCAAACAAACATTGGTACATACGATATATATATATAAGTATATATATTACAACTAGTTTATATTTCTAATAGCTATATTTTCCTAAGTCTTGGAATATATACTTTTGATAACAACAAGTGTTTTTCAAAGAGTAGAGTGGTATAGGAAACATGTGCATGGACATTCATAACATCATTTCATGATCTAAAGTAGATCGTTCATCATTCATATTAGGTTGCGGCTAGTGTGCGCGCCTTGTTTTTCAGCTCATTACATGTTCATGGTACCATCATATTGGGTTGCAGCAGCTAATTGTTCATTGGTGTTCATTTCATTTCATCACAGTTTCATCAGTTAAGGTGAGTTTTCATAGCCCCGTTTTCAATTCAACATTTTTGATTGTTTTCAAATCCCACGGGGGGAATACATTGCATCAATCATTTTAGTACGAGCCCAAGTATTCAAACATGTACATTGCTTAAGTTACCTTGCCATGTGATAAGTCCCCTGTAACATCATGAACCGTTAATTTACCGTTAAGCGAGAGTGAGTGGATAGATCTATCGAGGGTGACGCCTCCATCCGTGGTAGTGATTACCAACAGTAAGCGGATGCATGTCATGTCTTTTACATTTGAATGTTTCGGCAGAACATTCAGGAGGGGCATAGAGTTTCATCAGTCATAGCTTCGGTGTCATGAGCTTAAGGCTATTGTACAATTTTCATGAGATTTTTATCTTGCACTTTTACTTGTGGTGGCCGTACATCATTACATTTTACAAACCTATGGAATTCACCAACATTCGTGTTGACGTTTTAGCAATGTATTTCAGGTTATTAAGGTAGCTCATGTGACATGCATTTGGACCTTCATGGAGTCGCGGAGTCGACGCGTCTCATCATTTTTTCATGCACTTATGTAAACATTTGATCTAGTATGACTTGTTTTTCATAAACATGCAACATATTTTGGGGACCTCATTTTGTAAACTCTGGATTATTCCAATGATCAAATGCAGTATTTTCCAAACGACACTTTAGGTCGTTCAATGTAACTGTAACTGTGGTGCTATGACAGACACCCCCAGGTATTCCATTCCGCTGCAAGTCAGGTAAATTGGGGGTGTGACAGATTGGCATCAGAGCTAAGGTTATAGCGAACTAGGATGTATCTTGGACCCTAGACTATAACCACATCAGCATAGCATCTCATCATTTCATCATAAGTGCATAATCATGATACATGTTGTTTCATACATACCCTGTGCGAGTTATTTATACTCATATGCGTATGTGTATATCATTTTATTGACCTGGTTCACAAGTGACATGTCTTCAGATACTCACCCTGACATCCTTTTATCGGATTCCGACATTGAAGATGCCTTGTCATCTTCCACTACCATTATACCACCAGTTGCATTTACACCACCATTAGTACTATTGATTTGCCATAGGAACAGGGTTTTCCTATCATTCAGCCCGTACATAGAATGCCTTTTGGTAGTGTATTCAGAATTAATCTTAATGGACTTATTAGGATGCTTATTGCAAGGAAGATAGTGTGTTTTCTTTCCATCACTAGTAGGGCACTTACTACTCAGGTACTATCACCACCATCAGTTACTTATTACACTATTGGCCTTCCCACAGTGTGTACTTTAGTTTTACCTTTTGGATGTCGCGAGGTAGCGCGAAAGAGGGTAATATTTCATTCACTAGCACCATCATTGTCATTTCCTTTTCCATTCCCACTTGCCATGAACTAGATGACATCTAGTAGATAATACCAATAACACGGACTCAACAGAAACATCCGCAGATTCTTCAGGAATGGTTCAGAACCTATATTATCTAAGATTTGATAGATGCACAACTTCAGACACCACTTCAGGACTATCTCGACCTTATGATGCCACAAACCTGATTTCACACAGAGGGACACCAGGAAGTCCCTAGACCAGATTTATATCCTCACTAGCTTTTACTATTATCCTAGCCACAGAAGGTGTGGAACAACAATCTAGGTTGCAATGCTGCTCAACAATCACCCAAAGGACAAGAAATGAATAGAGCCTTTGCTGCAGAACCGCACACAAAGAGAAGGTATATTGGAAAGTTACCTTACTACAACCTGTGTAATCAATATCACCAAGGTCATTGCAGTAAAACGTGTGGAGTGTGCAAGAAGCAGGGTTATCGGACTAAAAATTGTAGGAAACTCACAAATCAGAAAATCCCAGGGAATTGCTTCAAATGTGGAAACTTTGGGCATTTCAAGAATGACTGCCCGGAACTAAGGAACAAGGAAAAATCAGGAACTTGGAATCAAGACTGAATCGCTCGAGGAATAGCGTGAGTTGTTGAAAGAGAACCGTCAGGATATTAGCAACATCAAGGATAACAACAATGCTTCAGCAGGAGGAGCTTTGTTTC